>VYZX01018139.1:418199-432043 GCA_013401335.1 Brachypteracias leptosomus
GGGCCTCCCCTGCCCGGGCCGCCCCGCCGGGGCCTCCCCGCCCGCACCCGCCCCGGCCCAGGCGAACCCCGCCGCACAGCGCACCCACCCGCGCCCAGCCACCTGCGCGGCACCCCAAACACAGGTGTCCCGCGGAGCCGGTGCTCCCCGGAGCTACAAATACCCCACACGCAGCCTGCGGGGCCAGCGGCAAGTGCACTGAAGCGGCGCTGCCCTGTCTGGAGCGGCCCCTGAAACCGCCGCTCTCCAGCGGGACAAGCCCGCGCAAGGGTCCTGCGCCTGCATCCTGCACAGCCCCGACAGACACAACGCGCTCCTGCCTTGCTCGCCTATCTTCAAAAATACAGTATTACAATTTTTATGGCCTACCCGTTACTGAAATTATAATTTCCTAAGTGCTGTTTGACCTTTCGAGGGTGCAAGCGAAACCAGGCAGTATTCTTTTCCACCCCTCCCTCCCCTCCCCATTTTGCTGCCTTTTTCTCTTTTGTTCTGTGAGAAATACCAGCTATTTCTAGTTCTAAGGGTGGTTTATACACATTAGTAAATCTTCAGAGTGAAACTTTGTCTCAGTCTTTGTCTTTGTTTCCTTAATGGTAGCTATAAATTACCACTTTCCTTTCTCACTGGAGCATCAGGCTTCACTGCTTTTGAAATGATCAAAGTTATTTTCTTTTAAAATCCAATGAGAAACAACCTATTGTATCTCCTGGACGATCTCAAACTCATCTATAAATGCATAAAGCTGCTGATTAAACACTCCAAGGATTCTCCAGCCCTTCAGCACGCCCCAAAGCCTCCTTTCTCAACAGTTTCCGTGACCTCATGAAAAAACAACCATACTTAAAACGGGAACTTGCACATCCACACACCTCTCACCCTGGGTTATCCGTCAAGGTGTCTCTACAAACAATTCTCCCAAATGCACATGACTATAAGCCACCTTACAGAAAAGCTGTTACATATTTCAAGTACTTTCCAGTCAAGGTTCCTCAATGAACTTGACCAATATTAATTTAATCAAAATTCACCACAACATTAGACAAAAGACAAAATCTGCATATGAAGAGTGTAGCAGAAACAGTAAAAAACACTGAGGAGAGCCATGTACCCAAACAGCTAAAGCCTTCTGAGACACAGTAACAGCAAAGCATCTTAGTTATTTCTGTAAATAAAAATATAAAGTGACATATAAATATTTGGAAATGCCTGAGTTAGATCAAAAGACCTCAACACAGCTTGGAAAACAAAGAACAATATTAAATTTATCTAAGTTAATTAAACCATTTCTAAGACATAAATCTCAAATTGCTTTGTGAAGAATTGTAGCTATTATTTCACATATAATACCCATTTGTTCATGATGAAGAATTGCCATTAAAATATCTCTTTGAAGATACAAAACAGACAGCAGCTCAGACCTCAAATCAGATGTTTTTCTGCAGCCTTAACTATTTCTATTAACTATAGAGTCCGTGACAGATGACCACACTGGGTACTAAGATCTTTACTGGGAGAGAGAAGCTAGAAAAATTCTTAAGACTCCGGCAATAAGTTAAGTATGATGAAAGAAAAACAAACATACCAGGGGCAGTTCAACAGAAAGAGACCCCAAATAGCACTATTCGGGGGGGGGGTTCGGCAAATAAAATCACAAAGTTTTAGGGAGGAAAATAGCTACTGGTAAATATCAGCAAGAAGTGTACGCAAACGGGATGTTTTCATACCTTATGTACTGATCCTAAAACCAAAGCAAAGTTACTGCTCATCTAGATACTATACAGCATTTTAGTCTTGAACTAAGTTTCCTCAATGTTGCACGGACCATTGAGTTATATTTCACAGATACTCTGGGGAGAGAGATTTGGCTGGTTTATATTTGGAGAAAAGCTGCATATTGCAAAACTTTGTCTGCTTTTTCCAATTGTGCCAATGTGTGTGTGACCTCATAATCCTGCAAACCTGGACCTTCTTCCCACTAACACTGTCAGATCTCTTTGGACCTCCAGGAGCACAACAGTGCTACAAACACTGTCTGCTGCTCCAAAGGAACTCTTCTGTACAGATAAGATCCCAATTCCCTCCTGCTCTCCAACTGAAGTATCACTCAATTGCCTCACATTGATAGATTGAGACTAAGCTGCTACTGTGCAGCTGGATGCAAAAAATGCCCCAGAAATTCTGCACCTGATCTCCTGAGTAGAGCTGAGTACTTTTGTGTGAAAATTTGTGATAAAAACTGCTTTATAATCCTTGTTAAAATTTATTGTTTAACAATAAACACACATCACTTGAGGACACCCAGATTGCCATTTCATTTGTAGGTTACTGTAGTGAGAAGTAGTGGGTCTGCTGGGCTGAGAAACAGTGCATCGTATTGACCCAAAATTTAACACAACTGAGCGAGCATGATGAGTGCTTGTCACAGAAGCTGAAAACAACTGGGAGGGGGAGGGAAGATGCCAGAACCAAAAAGGGGAAGGGGCAGACAGACAAATGAGGAAATACTTTCAAATATTTAATTATTCCAAAGCTTTTCACACACACATACACACACACACAATGTCTCAATGCTGCAGTTTCAAGTCTTACTCATCTCCGTACGTATACTGGGTTTTGAACGATTGTTCTTTGAAATGAATCACTCAAACTTTTGCACTTACACTTTCAATCTTAGTATTCAAGGGTTTTCCAAGCTACCAAATAGGCTGTTGAGCTCTACATAAAATAAAGTGTCTTCCGTAATCAGTATTGTTTGCAGTTTAACAGTAGCTTTCCTTGGAAGCAGGACTTGCACATGGCTTATCTCAAACAGATGAAATCTGGGGTTCCTCTCATCACAAGGGGTCTAAAAGACCCTCTCACATAATTTATACTCCTTGTCCAAGTCTTTTTATGCCACTGGTAGAGAAAGTTCCCTGAAGCAAACATCAGATTCACCAGTAATATTTTAAATGTTGTAGGATCTGCATCTTAAAATGCCACTGTTGCTGAAATGAAGAACAGTTCCAGTTTATTGCAGGACTGAATACAGTATGTTCTATTAATGACCATACATCTTTGAGTTGATAAGGAAAAAAAGGAGACTTTTTGCTAAGTGAAATTGCTCTTAGACACAGACCTGCTTGGTGCAGCTCTCTGACATTTCTCTCTCTTTGTGAGAACTTGCCAATTCATCACTAAAACAAATCATAACACAAATACATTTCTAGACTCATGTGTTAGTCAACAAACAATCATTGCCTAGCACTCAAACTCTCCTCTCCCACAGGTGTTAATAAGCATCCCCTTCTATAATAACACCTCAGACCTGACATTCAGAAAAGTGCTGTGAACCCAGCAGTTGCACAACACACTTTGCTCACCAAGGTTCCCATTCTTTTTGTTCCTTCCCCTTGCAGGAAGTCTGAAAGGTTCAAGGTCACCTGTGAACTGAATGTTCTTCTAGAGCTGCACTTACCTCACACAGCTCCATCCAGGCCTGCCCCACGTCCATCCCTGTAGTGCCCTGCAGAGGAACTGGAAGCAGCAGGTCTAATAAGCTGAGGGAATTGAGATGGTCTGTTTCCAAGAGTGGCAGGTTTGGCATCTCACACAAGCATAGCATGCTTGGCAACAGGGACCGAATTCACAACTGCATCCTCTGAAATCTGTCCAAGGCTCAGGCCACCAGTGCCACCTCATCAGAGTATGGGACAGGCTAAATTCACCCTCTCAGCATCTCCCCCAGTGAACCCACAGGATGGCAACATCAGTTTTTAGTAGTGCAGAATCACTGCTTGCTCAGGAAGACTGAGGTGGTTCCTCCAAGAGACATCTTAACACTTTTTATTTTGCTTTGCTTACAAAAAGCCTCCAACACAGACCAGGGTATGGGTGGAGGGAGAAACAAAGACAGATGAAGGAAACAGCAATACCTCCAAAGAATGATCAAACTCCTTCCCTTCCGTGTTTTCCCTGATGGCATAAAACACCCAATGATGATGTCGTACGGCTTGACAAAGAGCAAACCCCACCAACTTCAGAACAGCCCTAACTTGGGCCACTGTGCCCAGGCTGTAGGAATTCCCTTCTGTATTTGTCAGCTTCAAAACAGAAATTTGTCAAAGCAGAAGTTAACCATTGCTAACATGCAGATCAGAAGCAAGTCTCTCTGGCTATAGGTGTCAAGAGAGAGGGCAGCTCCCCAGAAACACAGAAAAAATAGTGCACCTGAAGGATGAGCTCTTTTTTGTGAACGCTGGCATTGGCAGAAACTGTACAACATGGGGGAAGTGGCATTCAGCCTTCTTATCTGTTCCTGTCATTGAACATTGGGAGAAACTGCAGAGTCAGTGACTGAGGTTAGAAGGGACCTTTGGAGATCATCTTGTCCAACACCCCTGCTCAAGCAGGGATGTCCTGGAGAGTGCATTTTGGATGAAGCAAGAGACGAAAGTGAGTAAAACTGACATGATGTCCCTGCTTTTCACACAATTGACATACAAAGCTTGCAGGTCAGAGGCAGCAGAAAAGTTACAAAAGCATAACTGCAAATGAGTTACACTCCCATTTGTTAACTACTTCGCTCAAATCTAAAAACTAGATTTAATACTCAGTAAGGTAGGTAGAACCAGTTTCAAGGTGAGATAAGCAGAGCAGAACCTAATGAACCAAGATTATATGGGGCTCCACTACATCGGTATGTAATTCAAATCATTCACAATGTGAATGCATGGAGAGGGAAGGAACAATACTTCTGCCTCTGTACCAATATAATCCCTCTCATCCAATAATTCTTCCTCCGGGACGGCCAAATTGGATCTTACCCTGGGCAAAGACAGAGTAAAAAATAGTAGGAAACAGGCAATCAAGGCAACAGTGCTTGGGCATACATGTGCGCCACAGATGTTGTCAGAATCTCAGAGTTGGAGAACAGTGCTATTTTCTTACTTAACCTTGTATTTGAAGCATCAGAATGTTACATCTCCAATAATTCCTGCCCCTCTGTATGGATCCTCTCACATAAAGAGAAAGGCTGAGTACATGGTACATAGAGGTGACTAGTTGTATTTTTCAGAACATAAAATCTGGAGACATTCACCAAATCTGGTTATTCAGATCAAAAGGTGTTCTAAGGTGAGAAAAAAGCTAATGTGAACAACAGCACATACGTGCGTGTGTACTCACAGACACCTTCCAAGATCTGCATTAGTCCCTTTGCCTTCCTGTTCTCCCCATTCCCTGATTACTGAGTAGGCATCGCTTTCACAGGTGGCAGTCTGACCAACAACTGCTTGTGAGAAAGCTACACTGGTGCTGGGAGGGAGGGAGACAGTTAAACAGATTGGATACAAAACTGTACAAAAAATGTCTCCTGAAATCAGACACTAAAGTATCATATGTACCTGCAGCCAGGCAAAGACGACAAAACATTAGCCAAACTATAATAAGAAGCTTTTGAAAATAGCACATTAATGCTATTTTTCATGTTAGAAGACAGATTTTATTGCAATTCAGCAAATGAGCTACACCTGTAAAACTTTTGTATATCCAATTCACATTTAATGTCCAATGGATTGAAATGTCACAGGAAAAATAAAAAAAGGAAACCAGTACCTGGTTTTGTCAGTATGATGTAAACTTCAACACCCACCCTTAAAAAAACCACAAGTCAGTGATTTCCCCATGTAATAAAATATATAGTTTATAAGGTATTGATGCTTTATCTTAGTTTTACACTCAAACTCTAGGTATAAAATAAAGACCTGCAAAGATGTGAAGTATGTGTACAGTATCTTCCAAGTATTTTCAAGTATCCTATCGTAATCTTGCACTACGGACAAAAATCATTTGACAATATACAGAAAGTTAACTCTGAATAGTTTCACTGCAGAAATCTTAACATATTCATGAATTCAAACCACATAAAAAATATGGACCATCCATTTGAACAATTTGAAAAATACTCTTCGTAATGGAAAAAGCTGTGGAGTAGTCTTCAGTTCATGAATGTGTTTTCAGCTACAAGAATGTCAGAAGGTTAAGTTTATGGCAAGTAAAGGCTCTTTTTTAAAAATAAAGTTGTCATAATATTACATTTAAATCAAGTCTTCACTAATTTGCATTTTCTTTTTTCTATAAAGTATCACTGTATGAACTCTGACAGCATTAATCAAAGAAACATAAATAATTGATAGGTGATAACCTAATTTAAGGAAGAAAAACAGCTATCAGCCTGTAAACATGTTTGACCAATTAAGCATTATTTTCTGCATTATGAACTACTTATTTTTTATCATTATATTTCTCTCTACAAAATGCATGTATGCTGTTAAGAAAAAAAACCCAACAACAAAACAGCTCAGCCACATTAATCTGCATCTCCCTTATTTTAGTAAGGTATCAGGAAAAGATTACAACTGCATTGTTCTATAGCTCGCTTCTGAACAAAAAAATGCAACGAAAGTTTTAAAAAGGGAGATGGATTTTACAGCGCTCTCATTAAGAGTAAAAAATGCTGACTAAACCATTAGTTCTTGCAGAGTCACCCAGTCCAGCAGAATGGCAGGGAAGGAGCCAATGCTGGATCCTAACGTTATTTTGTGGGACTGATGCTAGCTACATCAATGAAAGTAGGTCAGTTTGTGGTAAACACTGAAGAGTGGTAGAGATTTGGGCAGCTACTACAGACTGAACTGGTTTTTGATATGCCAGCCAAATCTCTTATAAAAACCCTAGTACAGGCTACCACATGGCTACATTATATATCTCGGTCTTCCTTGGTGGCCTCTGGACCCAACAATTCTTCTGCTGCGTTTCAGAACCTTCTAGTGGTCCTTCAGTAGAGCAAATCCTTCCAGATTTGGAAGTCCATAGCAAAAATCACTTCGAATCCTAATGGGAGTAAGCACAGACCACCTGCGAGAGAAGTAGAAAGGGTCTATCTCAAAGTGGTCTCTCCTGTGAAAATAAAGGAGCTGAGAAGCAGGGAAGATGAGCTCTGCATCTTCCTTTTGCATCTGGACAGCTAGTGCATAGGGTGCTGGCACTGCTGGACAGCTTCACCCTCATGTGCTAGCCTAAGAACCACCACCTGGGAGCGAGCGAACCCTGGCCTATGTCCATCCCAGGGATCACCAACTGTCATGAGGCCAAAAAGACCCACACCAAAGCAAGCCATTAAATCAATGCTATCAAGCCATACTAGGTGAACTTGTGTAAAGAAAAAAGAACCTTAATTCAGGGTTAACTACCTCATGAAAGATAAAATTAATCCATATTTAGTACTATGAGAGATATGGTTTTAACAGGATCAACTAATCTGTTACAATCAAAATAATCCAATTCTGCTGTCTTACATAGACCTGTTCCTTGTGAAATACACAGGCCTAGTCAAGTCATCTCAGTCAAAAGCACTGTAATTTTTTTTTTTTGTTATTATTAATACACAAACAAGTAATTTGGGGCAAATTATTGCAACATATTAAGTTGAATACATGAAATTCTCAGAATAAAAGTACATCTGTTTTATTTTTGTCCTTCCAAAGCTGGAAAGAGAAAACAACAAAACCAAACCTGCGCACACAAAATACTTCAATGAAATGCTCCTGTATGCTCCAGACTGTGAAACAATTGACACCCACCCAGCATGAGGAAGGGCTTGGACATTGCCCCTGCATCTTCCTAATGTTACTGAGAAATCAAAAGAGAATCTTTCTCTGATAAGTAGTGGCAATGGAACTTCTCAGTTTAATAATGAAATAAATAGGAAAAAAGTAAAAATAGTCAAAACTTTAATACATGTACTATACTTATAAATTATGGAAATAAAACTATCATAAGATGTGACTAAGTTGTAGGTGAAGAAAAGGTGCTACAACATTGTATGAACCAAAAAACTTGGGACTCTGCTTCTCAAAAGACAATACTGAGATAAGTTTATACAGTGGAGACCTCTTAAATATATAGCCCTGAATTTCTGTACAGTAACTTGTGATGCCATTAAATCAGCCTGCTCTTAACTCACATACTCATTTCAAAGAGATTTTTATCAGAGGATTCAAATTAACAGAGATGCCTTTAGGCATTTGCCAAGTTCCAGATCCCTAATAAATTAAGCTTTCAAAATGTCTACATTTTATGGTAGAAGTGGACTGAAGCTTTCTTTGCTAAAAACAAAAGCATTCCAAATGAGGCAGACTGTGACAACAGAACCCAAGACATATTAATGCAAAAGGAAAAGAAAAAAACCTTACTACTCACTGTCTTTTCAGAAAAATTAAGAAATCCTTATATTTGTTAGTAAGGTATATCACTGTTATTTCATGGGGGCATAAACATCTTTATTTAGTCATCTGGCACTTGGGGAACTCATGCCCCTCTTTATTGGCAGTTAAGAGAATTACCAGCAGCAACCATATACCAAGCTTCAAAAGGCTGGTTCAAGTGGAAACGTTTGTGTGTTATGAACAATTACTCCAGGTTTTTCATTTAAGTGGGCTGCACTGTAAATTCTGAATTGCAACATAATATAGCCAGTTGTATCATAGAAGATTTTTTTTTTTAAGACAAACTTACAAAACACAATGATAGGTTAAATAAATAAAAAATATCAGTTAAAAACACGCTTAATTTCTTCTGTGCAATTACGTACCAATATGAAAAATATCACTTTGATCTCTGCACATTGCATGGTTCAGTCTCCTGGGTTTCACTAAAAATAATACTGACAACAAAAATAAAGGAAAAAATGATTTGTGGACAAATCAGTGCTTTGGAGCTATTAATGAAAAGCACACATCAGATCTGTAGTTCCCTTGCAGCAAAAACATGACCCAATACATTAAAAATCAAACATTGGTAATAATGTTAATATATAAAATATTAGTTTAAAAACTATAGAATGACCTTCTCAGCAGAAATGGAGTGTATACATTGGGGTCTATGACACACAGCATGTCTGAAGGCAAGTTCACAGAATGCTGAAAGGCTCACTGCACATTTTCTATGGCAAGGAAATACTGCAGCTTTAAAATAAGCTGCACAATACTCATCTCTATCTCTTTCACATGAAAGTGTGTAAAAAGCAAATCAGCAAATAAACTCTAAAATAGATTTATACCAAAATCCTCTTTTTTACATTGAGTTTACAGCTTCCATCCATTTGCCTGTACTATTTTTGGAGTTTCCTTCAAGAAAAGTCAAAGTTGCATTTTAGGGCCATGAACAAGTTCACGATACAGTGTACTGGCAGACAGAACTTTTGCATACTAACGAGATTCATTCCTTGGTGCTTTTTTCTTTAAGGATAGTTTTTCCTGTGGGACAAGAGGTCAAATATCAATTCCTTTCACAAGAGATGCCTCCAGCGTGATGTTGAACTCCTGCAAGGTCTGCAGCACTCGAATCAAAGAATTCACAAGAGTATGATCCTTAATCAGTGCTATGTCTTCATACATCTGTGCTGTAATGGGGCAGTCTGCAAGCAGGGCGATCCAGTGATGCAGAAGGTGGTCTCTGACAAAGTGGCAATTTGGAAATAGAAATAAGGACAAGTTAATTTCTCATTTTCACTGACAGGATTTTTATTCTTTGCCTTCTAATCACATCTACCATATTCTTCACATATTTTTATAAGACAGGGGAGAGTAAGTGTCTGTGGAACTTAAGTAGGGAGCATCTGTGAGAGACAAGTTTCTCGGCTCTCCACCCCTCACATCAAAAGATATGGTTCTCAGGAGGCCTGGAAGTCGCAAGCAGGGCCAAAGTCATTAGCCTGCTTCATTGCCTTTCTGTCAAGAGGCTTCTAGATGATCCCAGCTTCCCTCCCACCTATCTCCTACAATGAGTAGGTGGAGGGTGGGGAATTCACCCAGGCAGTAACTGGAGAGTTCTCAATGATGGATGGTTTTCTATTTCTATCTTCTGACCTTGCTAGCTGTACATGAGAGGGGGCTATTCACACCAGCCTACCAGCTTTCTCTCTCCATTCAGCTGCTCAGCTCTTTGGGATACTCAGTTTTCTATCTCAGATTTCCCACACTTCACATGCCTAAGAACTCAGTCAGAGCACGGTTCACTTGATCCTTCTTTAGTTATATCAAAGAACTGCACAAGTAATAGTCAAACTGTACAACCCAGGAGTTGTGTGGCTTTATCTTACTAACATGCAACATCCTTTTCATTTTATTAAAATATCAGTAACAATAGTACCAACAGCAGCAATAACAATAATAATAATGATAATAGACATTTCTTTATACCTGGCTCCAAGACACACCAGCATCTGAAACTTGCCATCCTTCCCAATGTTTCTAGGGGTGTTGTTGATAGCAGTGATAAAGCGACAGAAATTCCTGGCCCTTGTCTGCCAGTTCTCTTCTGGGACCATCTCATTTTGCTCAAGGGTCTCATAGTATGTTTGTGCTTTTTCTTAAAAGAATGGTGGTAGATAATGAGGTTTCATCAGTGTGTACAGCAGGCCTAATATACCTGAAATATCATTCCTCTGTGCTTAAAATAAAGCAATTAGGCACTATACCCTTCAAATTCAGATTATTAAGTTTAATACCACCTGAATATAACACTTTCCCCATAAGCACGCTCACAAATTCATAATATCTGATGCTCCTATCAGATATTGGCAAATCAACATGAGCGTCTGTATCATGGATGGGATGATTGAAGATGAAAGACCTAGATTCAAAGCTCCTCCACGAATTTTCTGAATTATGATATTTAGGCTTTTTTTTTTTTCCCCCCGTTTGATTCAGTCCTATGTGCCCCATGTGTAAAACTGGGATTCCACTTCCTTCCCTCTGAACAGTTCTAAAGAGTTTCTCATACCTACTGAATTTTGAGATGCTATAGTAAAGTGATGATATAAGAAGAGTGATGTCAAAGTACCTACTAAAAACACAGAAACACTATTTAAAATAATTCCTTTTCTAAAAGGTTTGTGTACTTAGTTGATTTATGCAGCTCTGTCAAAAGATCTAGACCATTGTGTGAAAAACGTATGCTTATAACCCCTTTATTACAACATTAAGTACCAATAGCACCACATCCATCTGTTGTGCTTTATAAAGGCAACTCAGTCTCTTAAAAGTGTGATTTATTGCTTTCACTATGCTCAAGAACAAGGTTACTATATATGTCAATTCACTACCTTATTTAAATAATTCCTTCTCAGTAAGAAAAGTTTCTTTCATGCTGTTCCTGGCAAAGAACAAAATCCAGTTACTGTATTAAGTACAGCGTCAGCTTCGGCAGAAGACAGCTGCTATTTCTCTCAACAGTACAAAGAGGTAAGAGCTCCTGGGGCAATCCAGCTGCCAAGATGCCTCCCAGAAGTATGCTGTTCACACCAGCTGAGACACACTGGCAGTGATAAGGAACATGGATATTTTTCAAGGACAAAACCAGGCTCCGGTATGTCTTCCTTCCACTTACCTAAAAAGTCCCAAATAAAGACGTTTTTGAAGAGTCTTGGTGATTTAAATCCATGCTGAAACACTTGCTCAAGAGCTGAAACAAGTCCACTTTCTCCACACAGCAACAGCGTCAGACTGCCTCTCTGCCAAGTGCACACAGAAAGCACACACACTTATTAGCTCACTTAGGGAGTCTGCAACACAAGTGTCACATGCATCCAGTACTGAAACCAGCTTTTAAATAAAGAGAAGCCCAGTGACAGTCTACTGTCAAACAGTGGCCTCAGACAGGAGAGCCCAGTTCTCACAAGTCCTCAGTATTCAAAACTGTGTTGACCTCTCTAAGAGTGAGGCTGAAGAAAGCAGTCTCAGGGCCTCATCATTATTAAATGAAGCCACAAGAAGGCCAAGATAAATATCATGAGTAGCTTTTACCTATAATAACATGCAGAAAATTAAGAAAATATTTTTCTCTTTTACTAAGTAATAAAGATCATAGGTTCATTGTAGAAGGTGCCTCAGAATGTTTGCTTATCAACAAAAATAACATTTAATGCAATTTTTAAACCTGAGAAAAAATCCCAAACTCTTAGTTAAAACATTATGGTAAATTCTACTTTGCAAAACCAGTGCACGACCATTTGAAATCATTGTGTAAATGTTATCACCAACCAGGATTATACAGTAGATGAATTTGCCATGCTATCCTAAAGTTAGAAAAGCAGGTGCAGAAGGAATGGGAGGACCTATTTGTTAAAAAAAAAAGACTTTCAAGAGATATTCATTCAGGAGCCAGCACTGCTCTACACTGCTGTGGCTCACAAGGGCTGGATTGTGATGCTTTGACAGAGGCATACTTCTTAAATTTGTGTCAGGAAATAACTGCTGTGTCATTTAAGGTGATTACATGTATAACAGAGAAGTGTGCCAGAGTCTTTGAGAGTATTTCTGCTTCACTNTTTTTGTGAGTTTTTTTGTTTTTCTTTGTGGGTGATTGGTTTTTTTTTTTTTTTTTTTTTTTTTTTAAAGTGGTCCCTGGGTTTTCATGTTTTAGGTAGCAAAGATAATGCAAAATAGGCATATAAAAAATACTCAATACTCAATGTAGATGTAAAATGTCAGTCAATCCAGAAAAAAATAAAACAGGAGGCAACACTCTTGACAGTGGTATGAATAGAATCCTTGGCAGGATTTGACTAATAACTTTTCCAATACCAGAATGTTAACATTTAAATACACAGAATGCTCTAGTTAGCAGAAAAACTGAGGTACTTGAGGATGTGCTATTTCAACAGTGTAGTCTCAGTATCTCATTTTTGCTCCACTTGAGGAGTTTTCAAACAGAAGGCTGTTCATTCATTTTAGTTATTTCTGTTATATATTCTCCAATGGTTACTAATAAGAGTTTTAAGAAAGGAGTGCCACTACAAAGACAACTACCCCTCACCTCCTTCTCTGGCTTGTGGAAGTGCTTGACAATACCATTGACAGCTTCACCAATAGCTTCTTGTATTTGACCAGTATTTAGCTCTGCAAAATACAAAAATATATCCAGTCACTCTGTAACAGCTTTAGAAATTGTACCTGTGCCTGAGGGCCAAGGCATATCACAAAAAAGAAGAGGAGCATGAACCAGTACAACTCCTGCTCTCAGTGGAAAGGCACTGGATTGTAGGTAAGAAAAATCCAATTCTACTTTCACTTACTGTGGAGGAGGAATAAAAATGGAGATGGCTTGGTTTTATATCAAAGTTAATGCTGTGGCGTTTCAACACAGTAACAGGTGGAAAGCTTTTTTTTTTAAATACAATGTGAATTTTCAGACCAGGGCCCAAGGCTAAGAAAAGGAGCTGAGAGTTGCTCAGGACCACCAAATCTGGGCATCCTGGAAATACTTCCTGTGATAATTTTACTGTAAACACAAACACGCTTGGGAGCAAAGTAACCACCTGATTTATCAGGAATAAGACAACCCCAGAACAGTGATCTCAACAGAAAACTGAAGTCCATGAACAGACATCACTAGTAAGCTTTTTCATCCATGAAGGAAAGATAGAGATAGGACAACAAATTTATACTTTCCTCCACAACATTCATTTCACAGGTGAAGGACAAGAATATAGAAAACACCACTAGGGCAGCTAAGTACAAGATCAGGAGTCCAGAAGCATCTTCCTTCCATCCTTGGAGACTTTCAAAACTTGAGTAGATAGAACACCTTGCTTAGGATTGTAATTTGGAACTTAACTGGACTTTGAGCAGGGGGTCAGGCTAAAAGAGTTTCACAGGTCTGCTCCAAGCTACAGTTCTAAAATACAAGGAAATCTACAGTTCTGTTTGCAAGCAGCTCTCTTTAGGCAATGATGCAAAACAGCACAAGATGAGACAACCCCAACCACTCACTTGGCTTATTGTTTGGAGATATAGTGA
>VYZX01018140.1:0-19233 GCA_013401335.1 Brachypteracias leptosomus
CCTGAGCCGTAAACAGAGACAGACTGTTTCTGCTGATTTCAGATCATACTTTCTATCAGAAAATGCAATTTCAAATGTCAGTACAACAGTCAGGAGCACAGTATGCAATATAAATGAACACTATCTAAAAAAACCCAAGACCACTGAGCCCCTGAGTAAGTAGAAAATTTTCAGGCTATAGTAGTGGAGGCAGAATAATCTCATTAGGCCTGGTAAGAGTCAGCCTGTAGCTTGTAAAAGACTGATCAGTCCAAGAGAAGATATTTGTACTCAATTTCCTATAGAAAGTTTCCACTTGGCATATTCCATTCTTTTTTTCCCCATTTAATTTCTTCCTCAAAAATTCAAAAGTTGAACATTCTTCCTACTGTGACAGGCGTATACTTTTCTCCCTTTCTTTTTTCCCCTCTAATTTGGTATTAAGACAAATAAAATATATTACTGATAATGGATGTCTCCCTAACCCAGAAGGGATTTTCCTACTTCTACAGATGTCATGGAAAACTCAATAGTCATGGAAAGATAGTATTTAAAGCAATTTCAGAAACTCACGACTATTTTCCTGAGGGATCTTATTGTCAGATTTACAAACTTAAAATCAACAGAATCCTCCATCACTCTACACTTATTCTACTTTTAGTCTATAGTTATCACATGAATTTAACATTGTTCAATACATTGTTCAATAGTTGTCTAAAATGACTAAGTAGGTAGAGGCATGTGTTGGAAGCAGGATGCACAAAAACAATTGAGAATGGCAAATGTCATCACTGCTGATATACATATGGTGGCCAGAGCAGACACTGAGGCTGGATGGTCTGTGTTCTGGCATGGCCTCAAGGAGGAATGTAGAGTGGAGCAGATTGGGATTCTATTCTTCCATTCTGCTTTTCACAGCAGTTACCTTAGCAACTGCCTGCGTCTAGCAGAAGATGCTGAGGAAGTCATCAATGTTTTGTGCAACTGAAAGGCCAACTAACAAAGGCTTGACTACAGTCCCATCCCCACACCTTGAGCAGTAGTGGACAAGAACAAGTATAAATGTTAGGTCTATTTTGGACCTGGGTGTGGATGAGAGAATTTGGCAACAAATCCTAGGGAGAGATCGATGGGTTTGTTCTCCTCTCCTACCCCAGAAGGGACACCTTTTTTGTAAGAACTGAACCACATTTACTTACACTGAGTGTTTTGTTTTTCCCTGGAATCATTGTAGTTGCAATTGTATCTGTTAAGCTATAGAGCTATTCTGCAGATAAGTGAATTTATCACCTGCAATCCAAAAGAATCTGTATGTTGCAAGCAAAAAAAACTGTGCTATTCATGCATCCAACTGCTTCTCTTGAATGCAACATGACCTACAGCAGACAGGCTGTTCGTGAATCTGGATCGGATCTATAGTTGCATTTAATTGGCATACCTATTAAGAGATAAGTCCAGCCGCCCCTAGCCCCTCTAATCTCTGAGGAACGGCTAAAGTGCAAGGGGATTTATCTCTTACCAAATTTATCTATCTGTGCACGCAACAACATGTTTCTAAATTTCCTCACTGTGTCTTATGCGCAAAGCTTTCCTTTAAGGCGACTTGCTCCAGCCTTGATCTAAGAGCCAGTGAGACACTTTTTCTGTATTTCCTATCTTCCACAACTGACTTCCTCATTAGGATGACAAATAAACCTACTGTTTGAATACCTACCCCTTCCCCTCATATTTTCAATATCTCCAAAATTAATCATTGCACCTTACATGACAAAAATTTATCTGTTTTCATGCATGAATCCAATAGTATTTAAAAGCAATACTAAAGAAGGCCACGTTTCTTCCTCCAAGAAAGAAATGGCTTTTACTTTTTGTATGCACAGTATCATCAAGTGTGAAAGGCAGAATTGCTATCACCATGTAATATTGTCTCCTTTATTACTTAGTTTTAAGGAACATAAAGAAACTTTTAATAACTTTGTTTCAATAACTCCTGCTATTTCTTCATTTCAGTGAAAAGTTGAATATAAAAAAGCTGAAAATAAGCTGAACAAAAATAACAAATAAAAATAATAAACAATAATGTAATTCTGCTACTAATTTCCATTTTGGATGCATATTTTTTTCTGCTTATGTTCTGATATGTGATGTCTCCTGTTTCAGTTTCTGGCTATTGTGTCTTACTTTAAGGGTCACGAGCATATGACTATCTGAGGATTTTCCAGCTGCTATAAATTTAGTTGCTGGATTTCAGATTGCAGAGTGTGGAAATCTGGCAGTCCAGTAATACTGGGGAAGGAAATTGTGGAAGAGGAAGAAGAGATGGAAAAGATATTTCTGATAAATTTGAGGTTCATTTTATAGATTACATGAATGCAACTAAAATTTTTTGAAGGGATTTTTTTTTTCTCATCCATATACATCAGTAAAAGTGTATTCTTATTAACTATGTTTTAATCTTTGTCACTAGCTTTGATTGGCAATCTGAGAATCTTCAGGAGTTCAGTTCTATTCAAGTGAGCATCCAAAAGTCTGAAAGTGATATATAAAAATCAGAAAGCATACAAAAGAACAAAATAATAAATGTATTGTTTGGAAACATGCATCTCTTGAAAATCTAATATATGTCATCCTGAGTCTTACCAAGCAATTTAATTCTGTAATTTTGGACCCACAATGAGCTTTTATGAAAATGGAAAACATTGCAAATTAAATAACCAGCAAATTGGTAAATAAATATAATTCCAGGAAAAAGTCAATATTCTCTGGCTAACTTTGCCATCTCACGGATTTTTACAAATCAATTTTACATTTCAATGCATTATTGAATATTATTTACAACTTCTCAGTGAATTAACTCTTTTCAGTCTAATGCAATAGAAGAGGTGACACGGCTTCATTTCCTAGCAATTCTGGCATTTTTTCAACAGGTTGTGACTTAAATGGAGAATATTTTCAGTAGATACTATATTTATCATTATTATTTACAAAATAATCACTACTTCTGTTGACAAATCTGTTAAAGCTAGTATGATTGCACCTGTCCATTAATATTTGTAACACTTCTTCATGACATGCCATTTCTGTATTGAATGTAAATAAATTATTAATGCAGTTAAAATTTCATATTTTTCTTTTAAAAAATGAGGCTATAATTTAGTAGTATGTAGTGGTTTATTAATATTGATTTACCTCTATTAGTTCTGTTGTTGGGTGTTTTATTGAAGTTTCTTCCCTATATTTTAAAGGAAAATGTCAAGATAGATATACATATATATAAAAACATGAAAGAAATCATTAAAATCTAGGTGAGTCATTTTTCCCATGCAGACACCTATTGAAATACCGATGAAGATGGAAGGATGGTTACTTACATACTGAAGTGTCATTGTTGTGAGAGGAAAGGATGGAGTGTAATAGACAAGAGTACAGCATTTCAAGATATTGTAAACAGAATTTCCAGATATTTTTGTAAAAATGTGATGAAAGATTATGAAATCCAATACACATTTTAGGCTTCATCCAAACCTTTACATACTTTCTGGGTTTAATTCTCTAAATTCTCTAAATGCTGTACATAACACAGAGGTATAGCAAGAAGAAATCCAGAACAGACATCCTCCTGTCATCCAAAAGCACAGTAATTCACTTTAGGATAATTCAGGAACTATACCTCCCACTTTCAGGTTAGTTTTGTTTGCAAACTAAAATGTTATCAGCTGAAAGTGTAATAGACAACAGATCTATTTTAGCATAGGCCAGTTAAACTTCCTTTCTTGTAGCACATTTTCCACGATCCTGCTGGATGGAAAAAAAAAAATAGTTGTTTCAGTACGTGGGAAACTCAGAGATAAGCTTTCTGCTTTCTAGATTATTTTTAGTTTCCTGTTATTATATGTTACAGCTGGAGGGTCTAGTTGATTGATTATTCTGTTGCTGTGGACTAGGGCAAGTCTATTTCTCTATGTTCAGGGCAATCCATTACAGGTCCTGAATAAAAGTGTAAGCTTTGTACATCCATGGGAAGGAAGGTATTTTCAAAAAAAAAAAAGGTAGCTTTTATGCCCTAGTCTTCACCCTGAATGAAGTATGGCTTTCCAGAAGCCAGTGTAGATAGAATTGCACTCATATAAAAAGCTTTATCTTACCTTAATGCTCTTGTGGAGGACATATATTAATATGAGGAACAGTGTTATGCTTTTTTCTAATGAAAATCTTCTTTTTGCTATATATAGAGGTTGAGCAACATAACAATAGATGAAATACTATCTAGACTTCTTAGGATAGGAGAGAATCAACTTGTTATTTCAAAACGTTTTCAACCACTTTAATTAAATAGGTGGATCACTTCTTTGACATGAAAGAACTAAACCAGGTTCTTTCTTCTTCCTTATGACAGTATTTAAGATCTCTAGAGAACAGGACCAGTATGATAAATATCAGTATCAAATAATTTGCTGCTGTTCTTCCTACATTTTATTAGAATTTAATATTGTTAACTTATGAGCCTTTGTGCTGACATCTGATTTCACTTTTATAGGGTCATGAAACTAAATATGACAGGATTTTCTTCTAATGTCTCAAATGAGCAAGGGCATTTAAACCTGCAAAATAAATCAGATACAATGCAGTTTTCCCTATTATTATATGTTGCTAAATAAAATGTTATTGATATGGCCAATTACCCTTCTTCCTAAATGTTTGATGTTTGGGTGACATACATCCCAGGAATGTACTGATGTTGACTTGCCTGTAGAATTACTATATAAATAATAAAGATGTTTTACAGATATATAAATAGTATCCAACTTTTAAGATCCCTTTATAGTCATAAATACTGTTGAGAAAGGTTCCATAAATTCTACCTGCTTAAACATTGATCTCACTTGTATTTTAATATTTCTAGCTTTCTCATACCTTGTTTATTTATTTTATCCATTTCTCTCTCACTTTTATGAGATTGATTGTTTTTTCAGAGGGCAGAGAAAGAAGGGGAAAATCAATCATTGCTCAATGTATATGATGCCTTGGGCATAATATCATCCTACTGGGAATATTTTACAGATTTAAGCTACACTAGTTTGCACTTTATTTGTAGGAAGAATTACCATCCACAGCATAGGTACTTCTTCACTGATTTTAGTTTCCATAAAAAAATAATTATTGTATAAAAAGTTCAAAGCCCTCCATTATGTGTTACAAACCAAACAAAACTGTAATAGCTTCCCTTAACCTCAGAAAGGAAAGAAAATATAAATTACCCAGTTCTCTGTGCACATATCCTTATCCTCAGGATAGTCAGGGTAGCATATACACAAGCGTATACTGCAGGACAGAAAGAGTTCTAGAATTTAGCAATTGTCCTACCAGAAATATCTAATGTGATAACAGCTTGTGATCACACCTCTTGTAGTTTCCAGAGTGGTAATGATGTTATAAGAGTCAACTTCTATAAGCTGATATAATGACCTATTGGTTGGCTGAAAAAGAACCCCTGTGAAGTTCCTATGCTTAAACAATCATGATTGAGTCTTCTGATGTGAACTCACCCTCAGAAACCTCAGTATGAGATAAACAAGAGGAAACAGTGCTGAATTCCTGAAGAATCAGCTGTACAACCCCTCTAAACCCACTCTTGTGCAACCCTGACGTACCCTTAAAAACAGGTCCACCTTCTCAAAAAGCTTCTAAAGAAAAGCAATTAAAATAAGTCTTTTGTTCAACACATTGAAGAGAGCTCACAGATGAAATTGCAGAAAATCATATTTGATGAGTAAATGTTTCCAGTGCTCTGATCTTCAGATTTCAAGAGCACGACAACAAAGAAAATATTAGCTAGGTGATACCCTTGTTCTTGTCCTATAATCATTGCAAGAGTTAAACAATATATCTTGAGAATTCACTAATCATTATCAGCTTTGGCACTGCTATGTCTAGGAGATTACTAGTTAAGTGCTTCACATTCTAGTGAAGCAGGTTTGTCAGAGATCACCTACCTAATTGTGTTGGATTTGCATGGCAAGATTTTGGTAGTGAGAGTGCCACAAGGGTGGGTCCTGTGAGAAGCTGCTGGAAACTTCCCATAGAAGATAGAAGACTCCAACAGAGCTAATGCCAGTCAGCTCCAAAATGGACCTGCCACTGGCCAAGGCCAAGCCCATCAGTGATGGTGGCAGTGCCCCTATGATAATGTATTTCAGAATGGGAAAAAGTTGCTGTACAACTGCAGCCAAAGAGAGGAGTGAGAATATTTGAGAGAAACAACCCTGTGGACAACAAAGTCAGTGAAGAAGAAGAGGGAGGGAGTGCTCTAGGTGCCAGAGCAGAGATTTCCCCTGCAGCCCATGGTGAAGACCATGGTTGGGCACATTGTCCTCTGCAGCCTATGGAGGTTAACAGTGGAGCAGATATTCACCTGCAGCCCATGGAGATCCACATGCTGGAGCACGTGGATGCTCAAAGGAGGCTGTGACCCTGTAGAAAACCTGTGTTTAGAGCAAAGTCCTGGCAGGAACTGTGGACCTGTGGAGAAAGGAGCCCATGCTGGAGCAGGTTTGCTGGCAGGATTTGTGATGCCATGGGGGACCCACACTAGAGCAGTCTATTCCTGAAGGACGGAACCCTGTGGAAAGGATCCACATTGGAACAGTTCATGAAGAGTTGAGCCTGTGGGAAGGATTCACACTGGAGAATTTTGTGGAGGACTGTCTCCTGTGGGAGGGACCCAATGCTGGAGCAGGAATGAATGTGAGAAGTCTTCCCCCTGAGAAGGAAGAAGCAGTAGAAACAGTGTCTGACGAACTGACTGCAGTCACCACTCCCTGTCTCCCTGTGCCGTTGGAGTTGGGGAGGAGGTAGAGAAAATCAGGAGTGAAGTTGAGCCTGGGAAGAAGGGAGGTATGGAGGGAAGGCGTTTTAAGATTTAGGGGTTTATTTCTCATTATCCTACTCTGGTTTTGATTGGTATGAAACGAAACTAATTTCTCAAATTGAATCCATTTTGCCCATGATAGGAATTAGTAAGTCATCTCCATGTCCTTGTCTCAACCGTCAAGCCTTTCATTATGTTTTCTCTACCCCTGTCCAGCCAAGGAGGGGAGTGATAGAGAAGCTTTGGTGGGCACTTCACTTTCAGCTAAAAACACACTAATACAAAGGGATCGGTTCAAGTTTTAGAATATGCAGTAATGTGCTGTAGAAAGGAGGTAGTAATCTTTCGATTCATAGGACTTATTCAGGAGATACTAATTACATATTAAAAGAGCCAAACTTTTTCATGTCATCAGTGATTTTCAGGAACTTGTATTTCTTATGTTTCTTCTCCAAATCATTACCCACATCTACCGTGATAGCTTTACATTGGAGAATAGTGAAAGAGAAACATGTTTTTTAAAAGCCTTATAGTTCATGAAACAGTAACTCCCAGCTCAGGGAAATGTGTAGACATGGTATTGCCTTTGCACCAAAGCATTAGTACAGAAGAAAAAGACGTGATCCAGGCAAACTTGATACACAGTCCAAGTTTGTGTGAAAGATTTATTGAGTTTGGATAAATATCACAGCCATGCTACTTCTGTCATCTCCTCTGCTGCTCTTATTCCAAGGCACACCTGGAGTCATCTGTGCTAATATAAATCTGATGTATTCACCAACCACGTTTCTGTAATTTATTCAGAATAATGAGGCCTGATGATTATAAAAATCTTTTACTGTATGGCTTAGGAAAAGCCAAAAACTCCAGGTAAACATGTTTTTCTTTAGAAAAGTAGTTAAAATATCTCAATGATTTAGGACATAGGAGAGATAGATGTGATTGTGAAAAGGAAAAATAAATAAATAACTTGTTATTTCACTACTTGTGGTTGTCTGTGTCAGTAAGTCATGCAGTTTAGCAACCTTAAAGAAAAGTTAATGAATATTTTTGTGTGAGAATTTTGTAAAAAATATATACAATACAACAGTATAATGTAATGTAATAGAAGCAGGATATTGAATTGATTTACTGTAGCCAAGATGAATCTGGTAACAATATTAGATTTAAGGCTAGCTGCTTAGTTGGCTCAGTGCTGTAATATAATTGTCTCTTCAGAAATGCATTAATTTTTTACTGTCTCATGACAATTTTTTGATCATGAATAAAATTCCTTTATTTTTATGCATTTCCTTCTTCAGATGTCAGCCTCCAGCATTCAGTTACCAGGAATAGTTAAGCATGAAGCATTCTCATTGATTTATAAATTGGATATACACATGTAAAATTATATATTGTCATTGCCCAAGAGTACAGTATAGGTATTTATCATGTTTATTGGTTAAAAGTAATAGCAATTACAATTTAAAAACCAAGAAATGTAATTCCTGTTTAAACAAAATTAACTTTATGTATTCCAATTATCTGTTCCAGTCTCTGTTATTAAACAAAAGTTCACTAAATTAACTACAATAGTTTAGAGGAGACAAAGTTCTTTTTTTAATCATCATCTCCAGTTCTCTGTAATACAATTTTTCAGGAACTGACTCCTCAGATTATTTCAGGTTTTAAATAGATTTTCTTTTCTTTATTTTATGTATACAGACTGATGATTTAAATAATGTGAAAGCCATTGAAGATAAATTAAAAGTTAAAATTAAACTGCTATGAAAGAAAACCCCATAACAGGGCCCATGAGGTAATATTCACATTAATTCCAAATGAACAATTTTACTGGAATAAATAGCAGATGAATTTAAATTACTGAGGTCATTAATTAATATTTTACTGAGAAATGTATGAATAAGTTCAGCTTAATAATACTAAGTTAAGCAGGCAGATGACCAGGCCCTGGCCTGAGATTTAGCTAACTGAACAGATTATGAGAAACTACTGAGTACAACAGGAAAAACTGCTGGACATAAAAAAATAATCAGCTGATGTTAGAACAACTGTCCTTACTGCACAAGAGGCTTCACCTCAGATGGAGATTCAGATGGTGGATGTGGTCCTGCAAGTCCCAGGCTGCAGCAAGTGCCTATGGCCTTTCTTTAATGCCAGGGGAGATTGCCCTCTATCCTGCAAGAAATTTGCTGTCTTAAAAGAGCTGCATTGTTACCTGGAGGAGTTACAGCAGGAAGCAGCCTGCAGAGCAACATCAGAGAACATGAGAGAGAAATAGACAAGATCTTCTCTAGGTGATCCTGGTCCGGCGGGGGTTTTGGATCAGATGATCTTTTGAGGTCCCTTCCAACCTTTAACGTTCTGTGATTCTGTGATTCTCAACAGCTCAAAGAGCCCGGGACCCCAACTACAGTGGAGGCACAGACACTGTCCATCCCTAGTATAACAATAATGCCACCTGTGGGGAAAGTGAAGAATGAAAGTGGCTAACTTCTGGCATCAGTGGTCTCCTGTTTCACCTAAATTCTCACAACTGTGAAATTTTAAGAGGAGAAAGACGTGCTTTTAAATCAAGCATCTAGACCATCTCACCCTAAACCATGCTAGACCACTAGAAGGAAGTGGGATACAGACACTGCCATGAGGATGGCTGGATTTCACTAATGATTAAAAGGGAGTTAGGCAGATTCACGGAATCACGGAATGTTAGGGATTGGAAGGGACTTCAAAAGATCATCTAGTCCAATCCCCCCACCAGAACAGGATCACCTAAACCAAGTTCCCCAGATAGTGGGAGGGAGTACTGGGCTCTTCTCAGGAGTAGAGTCTTACAAGGCTAGCAATGCCTTAGTGATCATATCATATAATATTTTTTAAGGCTGAGGTAGTATAAGAACTACATAGCAGTATCAGAAGTACCGAATTTAAGTGCAGTGGTGGTAAACAGTGGGACTGACGGAAAGAAATTAGAGGTAGCAATGCCAGAATAGGTCTCAAGGGACAGGATCTCAGTAGACAAGCAAAGATGAAGGGAGCTCAAACTGGATTTTATGCTCACCTGCAGTCACTGTGCTTTACTTTGAATGAGATGCAGTGGGATTCATGTTGCCTATTTTTAGGTACATTTACATATATATATTTACATATATAATCAAAGATGAGAAAAAAATCTTTTCAGGGCACACTTTATCTGGCCAATTTTAGACATTTGTTCAAGATGAGATGAGCCATAGCCTGAAAGAGCCCATTAGAAGAGGTTGGATGGGGAAGGCGGTATTTATTTACAAATCTCAAAGTTTGTTTTACCCACTTGTATTCTTTGTCATAGATTTTGTTCTCACATTCTCTTATTCACATACTTACAAGCACCAACACTCAAGTTTACATGGACTGACCAGCATCAATCATATGTGACACAAAGGTCAAGTGATAGCAGTATTGAGTCCTCATCATGTCTCTGGGATTCTTCTTCTTAGGGGATGCCAAACGTGCTATTTATGACCTTAAAGTGCAATTATTTGACACAGAGTGGTCCTTTACCTAAGAATCTTGCTTACTTTGTCTTCCACAAATCTTAGCCAAGTTGCCTATTTTACTGTGTTTGAAACATCCTTGTATTTGAAGTGCTCTAGGAAACTGGGAAAGGAATCATATAGATGATACAAGGCAACATTGTTGCCTTTCTGTTATTGTCAGCACAGTCTTCTGCCAATGGATTGTTTACGCTTCAGTCTTATGAGAACTCAGGCCTTCCTGGACTTCATATAAAGAATATGTTCCTCAGTTTCTATCTTAGGAAAGGCACTGGGAATGGTGTCGAGTCATTCTTTTAATCCTTGTGCTACTGTTTTTTCTTGTATTTTCACACACACATTTCCAATCACCTTTCATATGTACCAGTTTCAGTATTTCTGCTACACATCTCTGTGTTATGCCAAAGTAGTCTCTGCTAAACAACACACATGAAATACACATTGTCTATACAGCAAATTCCTTCTTTCAACCAAGAAAGGGCTATACACATATGTATAAATTATTCTAATAACTTATTTCTATTTTGAGGCCCTTTTTTCTTTACAAGTAACCCTTCTTACATATTAGAAGAAAAATATTCTACTTATGGTTTAAATTAAAAAATCAAAATGCAATTAAAATGCAGAATGTGTTTAAAATGCATTATGTAAATAAAACTATCTTACATGTTCTTGTTACACAAGAATAAAAGATATTTTCTTAAAATATATGTCCAAAGGAAGACAAAATTTTCACAAAGGAAGAGAGTGTGACTCAACAGCTGAAGCAGAGGTGTTTAATGCCATGCTAGAAAACAGATATCAGAAAAAAACTTCCAGGAGCTACATCCAAGCTTTAAATGCTAAAATTTGTTATAAACTTGGAAGTATGTAGTCCTTATCTGTCTACTTTCCTGCCTTGAACGGTGGAAGTGTTTTTTCTGTATGTGAAGAGACTGGGAAAGATCCGCAAGCTAACTTATGTGCAAAGAGAGGTTATTGCTTCAGTGAGGTTCTGAGACTGACCTATGGAGAACCAGATCGGGGATAGTGGCCCACACCATGAGGACATTTCTAGTGATTGAAGAATTACAAACTATTTAACACGTATCACAGTTAGATCTCAGTATGCATGAAGTTTGAAAAAACATTATTAGTGCATACAGCTGTGTCCATCTTACGTACAGTGGCTAGACCACTTCTTGAAAAAGTCAGATTCAAATGTGTTTTTCATCTCTCTGGATAGATATGAATGTAGATTTCTTACTTTTGAGAATCTAAAACATTGAAATAGTCTATGCATTCCTTAATTTAGCCATTTAGGCTGGTAAAAAGATTTTAATACTCTCTAGGATAGACATGAAAATGTTGCCATATTTGCCTTCTGAAGTAATTCATATGGGATGTAGATGACTAAATCTTCAGTCCCTTCTATTTTTCTAAATCAAAGAAAATCTCAAATTCATTTGTAAATGTCACCTTCCATGGAAAATAGTGATTTATAATTGATGTGGAATTTGGTTTTCTATCACATTAAATGTTTGGGTTTCAAGATTCAAGGAAAGAACCTTTTCATGTCTGCCTAGTGAACTGTCTATCTATTTGAGTATTGTTTTCCTATTTTCTTTAAACCAAAAACATTCCCTCCAAAAGAGAAATAAAACATCAGGATATAGCTACCCACAACTTAGACATAATATACTGCTCTCTGAGCATTAAAAAAAAAAAAAAAAAAAGAAGAAGAAGAATAATTTTGGAGTTTATCAGCTTTAAAAAAGGTAACTTACATGCATCTTCAAGCTTAAAGTCAAAATTCTCAGAGCTTGTTGTATTCTGACAGTGACTAATTTGGACAGTCATCTATCTGTCCTTAAAGCAGACTTATTTTAGAATAATGAAGTCAACTTAACACGGCAATTTTTCTGTTCATCTATAAATGCCATATCTTCTAAATAGTGCTGAAAAGAATCACATTCTGGCTCACTCATAGGTATGTGCAGTGAGAGGCAGTAGACCATGTCTGTATCTATCATTTTATACAAAAATGCATAGGTATATACCTAGCTACCAAGAAGGAAAACAATTATTTAACTCTACATAACAATAGATTTTAATATTCTAAATGAGCTATTTATATAATTTCCTGTATATGTTTTACATTTAGCTAAATCTCATTTTCCAACACCATTTAAAAGGATTAAAGAATTTTTTCCTTATTTGATTATTTTGGTACAAAAATAAGCATGTCTGTAAGCATGTATCTGTATATGGGAATTTATAAGTTTTTGTGCGTATAGAATTGCTGCATTGGCTCTGTTGTTTCAGAGCTAGGTGAACAGTTTTGCACTAACATTACCAAAATGAAATGCCTAGACTTCCTTGTGCCACAAGCTCCCCTCTATCAGAATCTGGACATTTTTTCTCATATGAAAGGTTGTTTTAATGATGGAAGGTGAGAATAATTTTGTCTTTTATCTTGACTATAGTTTCATCCTGAGCTAGGCAATGACAAATTACTTGATGAAAGGTAATGATTATTTGTCCTTTTTTTAGAAGTGACTTAATTATAAGTTTTATAAATAACGGATTAGTAATATGTTATGTAACAAGCTGTTGAAGTTAGCCAATTAGTGTACCTTCTGTTATGGTTATAGGAGACTGCCATACCTAGCAATTCAACTTACAGAAATATATCCTGTGTTGTAGCAGCACTCACCAGAACTGTGATGATTGAGCTAGGGTCCATTTAGCATTTCCATTATAAACTACTTTTTTCACCTTCTAATTTCCTACCTGTTTCATAGACTATTTGGATCAAACTTGGTACAAAAATTTAACACTCAGTCCCTTCCCCTTTTCCCTTTCTCTTGCAACAGTCAAAATAGACAAAATGTTGAATTTTTTTAAAAAAATATTTCTCTATATGTGTTTTCATTTCAATGCTGTTGAGGAAGACTTAGCTGGATATGAAATTAGTGTGTATACATTGATCCATCTGAGGTTAACGTAGCTCTTTATGCGATATTAAATAAACTAAGAAACTTTTTAATTACTACAAAATGTAATTTAAGACTTTGCTAGCAGACATGTATGGTTGAATTTTTGCATCTCATTTTCAAAAGTCCTATCTTCACTATGATACCTTTGTTACAAATCAAAATATTATTTTGTGTGCTTATGTTCCATGGGATTTCACATTACCTAATTAGAATTGATTCTACAATTCCAATTTTATGTCACATAAGAAATTAAATGCAAGAAACTTAGTCTTTTTGGAAAGATGTTTTTATTACTTAATTTTTTTATTTTTTTTTTTTAAAAAAAGGAATAATATGCTAGACAGTGGAAAAGAAAAAACAAAACACAATATTATTACTCTTAGGTAAAACTGAAAGTACATATAAAAGAGCACTGAAAGATATAACTAATAGTACATGACTACATGCACTTTTAAAATGACTATCTCGTTTTGCCCAGAAGTTTGGAAACACTTTCGCATTCAAGTAAATTTAAGTAAATTTACTAACTGATCCATTGCAAAGGCATTAAATGTGTCATTTCCAATTCCAGTCTTTATAATGCCAGATATCATTACACTTATCAATCATGATTCAATATTTTATTGAATTATCCTAGTATTTTAAGTGTCTCTTTGAACTGAATGCATCATATTCTTTATGGGGGTAAATTTGAATTTTTAGCTATCCCAACAAATAAAGTTCAGATTGTTAATTAATGTCAACCTTCTAATTCAAAGTCAATTTGGATTACTATTAATTACATGAACAAACAGAGACCTTTTCAACTTATGAGCTATTGTTCTCATCAAATCAAGGAGGCTTAATCCATCCTCAATTAGGAAACCTGTAACAAGTTGGGGTTTTTTCCTTCAAAAAGGTTTTGACTTACTTTGAAAGTTTCCTACAACAATCTGAGACACAGTTAAAGTAGGAATAGGGAGAACTAAAATGTGCAAATTCTTCACTTTAGGGAAAGAGAAGCATGCTATAATATTTTCACCACAGCAGAATTGTTTTATCTCTTTAAATTACATTGTCAGTCAGGAGTTTGAAAGCCCAACCAAGTATTTTTCATCCATCTGGAATAAGGCTTAGTTTGATGAAGTTGTATAAAAGTGCTCTGTTCAGGACATTTGAATAAGCAGAGCAAACAGCCAAGAGCATTAAGTTATTTCTCTCAGTAAAAAGCTAGTCAGTGTCAGCTAGAAGCTAAACTCACTGAAACTAGATTAAGAAGATTGTGGGCCATAGATATAACATGTTCATTTTTCAGAGTATGGGGAAATATAATTGAAACTTTACATATATACTGACAAACAAATAAGATTAAAACTATAGATATAAAATTCTTTCTTACTTTTGTTTCAGCATCTGAAGCTGGTGAGAAACCACAATTGAGTAAGGATTTAATCTTAAAGTTGCTAACATAGAAAATGGTTCCTTATGAAAGTCCAGTCATTTTGAGGAACAAATAGAGTACAGTACACAGTACAGAGACAGTCCACTGAAGGATTTAAAAGTCATGTTTATACTTCTTTGTTTTTCAGAAACAATTTTATCTGTATTTTTCTTTTTTTTCTTTTTTTTTTTATTTAGTGAAATATGTACATTGTCTTACAGCTAAATAAAACAGGATATTTATTAGGTGTAATGCCAAGTAATAGAAATAAATTTTCTTTAGGAGGTATGCTTTGTGGGTTTGGATGTTGTTAGTTCTTTTAATAAGTATTGTCTATTCTCTCAGTTACATTGTTAACTGTTCATAAAATCAAAGTAAATTTATATTATTGCCCAAAGGGTCAGGACCATCTGCTAGACATATAAGAGGTACACTCTGTTAACATATCTCTCACCCCAAAAAGGAAGAGAAAGGGAATAAGGGAGAGAGACTTACGGATTAGAAAATTAAAACAGCTTTAATGAAAATAATAATAATAAAATGGAATATATACAAACCCAATATCAAACACAACCCCACTGATTGCAATTATATCACTTCACTGCTGAGGCTGTGGAGCAGACACTGGGGAAGTCTCAGACTGGACTCAGTGGCAGGCAGGATTTAGGGGCTGAATTCTGGAACTGGATTCAGAAACACATGAATTGGGATCAAAGGCAGAATAGACAGAGTCCTTCTTAGATACTGGCTGTTGAAGAAGAGAGCTTGACCCTCATGATCCCTCAGCTTTATACAGAATAAGACAAATATGGGATGGAATATCTAGTTGTTCAGGTTAGGGTCACCTGCCCTGTCCTCTGCTCCTTGCAGGTGTGGCTTTTCACTTTCTGCACCCCCTGATGTAGTACATAAGATCTAGCAGTGACCTTGGTCTGCACACCAATCCTTGGCATCTAAACATCAAGCACTATCACTGCTAGAAGGAAACGCTGTCTGAAAACATTCTGTTAACTTCAGAAAGTTCAGTTAGTTACAAGAGACTGAGCTGAAGAGTAAAATCACTGAACAGAATTAGTTCTGTTCTAACTCAATCCAGGACAACTATAATTTTTCAGATATGAATTGATCCATACTGTGACTGTATTGGATTTAATGAATTTTTGAGGAATTGGAATTATTTTTAAAAAATGAGTTGTACTGTGAAAATGGCAAACCATTGGCCTAATTATTCCTATTTTTATTCAAGCAAATTTGATGAATTCAACAGGATTACTTCTCCGGCTTTATCAATGTTATTTTGGTTACTAAATATAGGCAAAAATCTTCAATATCTACTGTTTCAGTTACCGTCACTCACCTGAGAGCAAATGAGTTGGAAATTTGATTTTGATAATGACTAACCATACTGATTGACCAAGATAAGTCCATTAACAATTCAATAAAAGTGGGCAAAACTCAGACACCACCTCAGATACTTGAAGTGGCAAGCGCCTCTGTTACCCAAATACCTCATATAGTGCATGTTCTGGTACATGCGTTTGGACAGATTTGATGATGAAAACCATACATATGGACACAAATGGGGGACAGATTCTGTTCATATCTCTCCCTCCCCTTGCACTGATATATCAACTGGATGATACATTGCATGCAGTTCATTGATGATATTGACCAAATCATTATGACTAGAAGGCATCATTCTACTTCCCTGTCGCTGAAGTAAGTTTTCAGCTGTCCTGTGAACTTACAACCCCAAAGAGAAATACTGCAGAGATGCTCTGAAGAGAAGTACTTCCTCTCCAATGCAACTTTGCATGAGCATCTTGAATAGGAATTAAATATTTGCATTTATCAGTGTTCAGCTTTGGAATTCTTCCTATGTGACAAGGAGAACTATCAGAAGCGATTCTGTAGGCATCATATTTGCTGCATTAATGCAAACAACCTGACAATGCTTAGGAAGCTAGGAATTGGATTGCCGCCAGTAAATATTGTCTTGGAGATTTATTGGAAAAATGAGTGTCCTCCAGATGCTTGGATTGTTTAAATGCTGTAGGTTCTCCTGGAACTAAAGGTTATTTTAGTGTTTTTCATTAAAGTGGAAAAAAAGTTAACTAGGGATTTCCTAAATATTTGCCCATTTTCTCAGCTCAGTTTTTATTCATGTCAGAATATCTGGATGTTGCAAGAATCCAGAACCAAATCACTGGTAGTTCTGTCACCTTCAACTTCTCTGATGTAACCTGCAATTATTTTGGTGGAATTACTGAAATTAGAATAAGATAATTCCACATAGGAGGACTTAGTGAGGGCAAGGACTCTCTCTTACAAATCTTTCACTCTATGCAATGTCACAATCAATTCAAACCAAGCCAGGAAAACAAATACTTCATACACAATCCCAGATATGCTTGTAATTCAGCTTTTCAAGAACAAGAGACTGAAAGCTATTTTCTGACATGAGTTTGCAAAATTACCTCACATTAGAAATAATGTGATTATATTTCGTAAGTCATCTTTTTAGTCATTTAATTCCTTAAGGATTAGATATAAGCATGTGATAAGCTTCCAATATTTTGACTGAATTTTCATGTGTTACTCAGGATCAGCTAATTAAAAAAAATTAATTTTTCATTTCTTCTGTGTCTTATATAAAGTGCTGAAAAAATTGCTGAATGACACAAAAATGGGAGCTATACTGCACAATTTTACAAGCTGACAATGTTGTTGGCTATTATATCCTTTCTTATAAGAGCGTTTGAAATGAAAGATTTACCTTGTCACAAACCCTCTCTATTGAGACAGCGTTTACACAGCACTATTGTGAAATTCAGCTTCAAAAGAAGACAGAAAAATCAATTCATACTTTACACTTCAGTTAACAAATTCAGAGCTTTATGTCTCTTGAAATGTCAAGGAATAAAAATTAAATTTCATGTAATAAAATACATGGAGTAAAAAAATATTAATATCTCTTGACAGTAAGTTTTCTGACCCTTACAGACATTCCTCCTGTGATGTAATGAACTACTAAGGCACAGGTAAAACTGTATGTGTTGATAGGATAAATGACACATCTTTTGGGGGCCTAGTGAGATAAACACTTTTTTTTTTGTGTGTGTGTGTGTGTGATTATTCTTTGCATTTAGGTTTTATGTTTGATTTTGTTTGGGGGGTCTTTTTTTTCAGTTTATAGGAAAACGTGCTTAAGTGGGAGTGTTTTCTGATTTTATCTTGTAAATCTTAATGTAGCAAGTTACTCAGATCTGATGAGAGCTAGGGTGTATAATTTAAATATTTGTTTTATCTAAATTTCATTTTAATAACTTGGGTTATGAGTTTTATCTTCATAAATCAAGTATTTGTAATTCCTGTCCAGTCAATGAAGAGAAGCAAAATCTGTACCAATAAAGATGATCTAGTCCATCTGATTCAGGCATCTGCCTCTCTCTATTGAATGCCCTGAGCCTTTGTTGTAAGATATATAAGTTCACGTATACTTGGTTGCCCAATCAATTTTGTTAATTAGTTTGATTATTTACACTATAGCAATAATGCTTGTATTATGTAACAGATTTATGATAATTTCAATTTAATTACAGTTTTACATTAATATCTATGTAGTTTATATAGCTAACTTGAGCATTTTCATGGTGTTTTATTTCCTTGGGAAGGAATTCTATTATGTAAATGTCTTCTTATCCAAATTAATAGCCCATTCTTGTTTGATATGGAGGGTAATTAGATGATGTTAAATTAATTTTAATATCAAATATCAACTTTTCCTCACACCCATCTGTGTGTCTACGGAATTAAAATGTCATGTAATGTTTCTGGAGGATTAAGGAGAAATAGCCTATTTCAGTGTACTGGCATTTTAAGTAAATATTTATATCAGATGGTGTATTCAATAACAATAGGATTATCATCTTCCATACTGTGTTACAGAAAGTCTTTCATTAACAGCTTAAGGAATGGAGTTTTTCTGAAAGTGCTATGGAAAATTGCAATCTGTTCGAAAGCTCTTTACCATTAGTTCATTCATGAAGTGTGATTCATGTTTGTACTTACTTGGACATTTAAATATGTTCCTTGCCTCCTTTTAGCCACCTTTTTATGCTTTAGTGCTCCTAAATGGGGTGAATGTAAAGTCCTTGTAATGAATATTGAACATCACACTGATTCAGAAGTTTTCTTCTCTTGACATTCCTAAGAGTTACATTGTGAAAGTAGCACATCTTGAGAATCTTTCTATTTAGAAGCATTTAATTCTTTAATGACAGGGAGGAGATGAGAAAGAGAGTAAATGTCAATGTATAAAAATTATAGCAAAATCCTCTCTGCACAAGCTGTGCATTATATTTAATTTTGTTACGGTTTACTTAAGGTGTTAAGATACAAGACTGAAAAATTAAACTGTAGTTTTGGAATGGGTGTCTCCATTTAAGGCTC
>VYZX01018142.1:0-13704 GCA_013401335.1 Brachypteracias leptosomus
TCTGCTGTTTATTAAAACTGTCTACATTGCATTGCAGCATATGGTGTGTATATACCTCAAGTCTCATGATAAGGATGATGAGAGGCATGGTGTTCAGTTCAGAGGTAAAAAATTGAGTTCAGAACATTTCTTGTGGCTTTTAATTGAAATAATACTTGTTCTTCTAATTCTATGCCCTAGCAATGAATGTTTGATTTTATTAGAGTCTTATGAACTGTGATATTTGAATACATTTTTAATTTTTAGGAAAGCTGTTGTTATAATTTCACACAGTTCTGAGTTTTAGTCACTTCCTATAACCACTAATGAATTTTTAGATTCAGCAGCTACAGGTCACTTCTGAACTTTTGTGCCTCATGGAGGTTAGATCCAGTGACAGCTGCAGGAATGACTGATGCCGCTGCATTGCACTAATGGGAAAAGGGCTCACTTCAGCCATCCTTATAGGATTGCTTTTCTCTTTGCTCTGGTATGGAAGAGAAGTTATGGAATACTTTTCTATTAGGGAAAAAGTAGAAGGAGATTATTTAGGAGTGTAGGATGTGTTTTCAACAAGATGAAAAAATGTTCCTGAGGGTAACAAACAGACAGTAGTACATCTAGTACATGTGGTAGCCTTAAGGAAAAGCGATACTGGTGGTAGAAAATATATTATTTGGAAAGGAAATATGCAGTAGATGGGACCTTCATATTTCATAGAATCATAGAATAGTTTAGGGACATTTAAAGGTCATCTAGTCCTCCCCCCTGCAATGAGCAAGGACATCTTTAAATAGATCAGGTTTCTCATAACCTTGTCTAGCCTGATCTTGAATGTTTCCAGGGATGAGACTTCTACCACCTCTCTGGGCAACCTGTTCCAGTGTTTCACCATCCTCATTGTAAAAAAATTTCTTCCTCTATCTATTCTCTTTTAGTTTAAAGCCATTACCCCTTGTTCTATCACAACAGGCCCTACTAAAAAGTCTGTCCTCATCTTTCTTATAAGCCCTCTTTAAGTATTGAAAGGCCACAATAAGGTCTCCCCTGAGCTTTTTCTTCTGCAGGCTGAACAACCCCGACTCTCAGCCTTTCTTCATAGGAGAGGTGTTCCATCCTTCTGATTATTTTTGTGGGCATATTTCTCAGAATATAGGGCCTATTTTGTGGCCTTTTATTCTTCTTGGCTTGTGTGTTCCGTTTGTCTGTCTTAATCTGTAAGTCCCATTGAATGTACGTCCAGTTCAAAATAAAGGCTCGAAATAAGAAGATGGCCATAAAATCCATTAAGACATTCTCATAATATTTTGACTCAGAATTCAGGCTCAAAAGATAGTAATGGTTGCTATGTCACATAAAAGTGGATTTAAAAGGCTAATAAATTGAGTTCTTTCCCCTTAGATATTCCACACCTTCTTAGTACATAAGAAATATTATATAAAATGGTGGAGGGCAGACTACTTCTCTTCTGAGTGCATAAGAGGATGGATGGATTTAACTCAGTTTGGATATCTGACTTTAGTAGAGTCTCCTACCCAAGGTTAGCCACTTAGCCCTTTAGTCTGTCCTCTGTAGCTCTGACCCTGATCTTCAATTTCAAAGGACATTCGGTAGCATGGGAGCAAAAAGCTGCCCATTTCACTGCTGCACAGTGCTTTAGAGTTAGTCAATCAGTTTACAGCAATTTTAACTCCCCATGTTATGAGTTCCCATCAAATCCTGAACTTTCTCAGTAACATTGTATTCTGTCTTCTCCTTTTCTCTGGTGACCACGCTTCTAAGCTGTATGTCATAACTCTCACACTCAGATCTGACGATGTACTACTCTTATTCCTAAACTGACCTTGCTGTGACCCCAAGCACTCACTCTGCCTGCAGTGATCTGGTTAACACCACACAGATAAATGGGTATTCAAATTTTGTTTCCAGGGATTGTTTCCTACTGCATGATTTTGATTATAAAATACTGCTGTATCTCTACGTATGTATCAGGATGTCACAACTTACATACCAATATGTATTAGCATTTCTTCAATCAAGGAAAAACTTGGACATTTTTTTTCTTCTTTAGCTCCTGTTTCATTACTTGTGATTCATCTTTTCTAGTATTTTCTTCTGATAAATCTTCAACATAATTTAATTTTTCTGTTATTATACAGTGTCAACTAGCTTGCAAAACCAGAAGAATAGTTATTAAAACGTTCACACTTCACAAATAATATTTTGACTGTTGAATAGATATAAAAGTCCAGTAGGAAAAATATTCTGACGTGATTTGTAATGTGCTATCTTTCAAATGACAAAAAAATATCAAAATATAATTGAAACAGCCTGCTCATGATGCAATCCCTTTTCCATTTTCAAATGAATGAAGGAAGCATACAGTATACATTTTTCTGAGAATCTCAGGGTTTAGATCTACACAATATATCTATTGATGCAGACAGTTAAGAAACTTTTCACAAAAGGAAAATAGACAACAAATATTGTGATTGTTTTGATAGTGTGTGACTTAGACTTCATTACCCAAGGTGTTTCTATATATGTTTAATTTTAATACATAATTTGAGATTAGTTTGTATATGAGTATTTGCAGGGTTTGGGACGTTTAATGGAATGAGAGGATGAATGTGGAACTGTGAAAACACAGGCGTTCTTGTTAAAACTGTTAGCTTAATACAGGATGCAGAAAATATTCTGAAGACATGAGAAATCCTTTTTGTTAAATGTTTATGACATGCACCTTGTTTGAAAAGTAGAATGTTTATCTCTCTCTTTACCTCATGTCTGAAAATAAAACATACACATGAATATGTTATATAGGTGTCTTAATTCTCCCTTCAAGGTTAAGCAATCTGATTAAATCAAACTCTATTCTTTCTGTTTCATCCATCACTACCAGCAGACAGCAGAAACAGCATACACATTCTGAAATATTTCTTTTTATTTTTATGATGTATGAGACAGAAAGATATAAGGTTTAATTTAATTTGTTGGATTGACTTTGTAGAGATGATAGTAGCAGAAACAGTATATTCAGCTAAATAACCTGAACATATATGACATGGAAATCAAAAGGGAGTTTATAAATACAATACTTAAGACCCACTTTTACCTACCCCTTTTGTAAGGATACTTCAATGCACTACCTCCTATTATAAGAAAATTTGCTATAAGCAGGCTGGTAGTTTTCCTGTTGTTGGGATTTTTTGTTTGGTTAGTTTTTTTGTATTTTTTTTGCTATCTTTTTTTCCTTCTATTTTTCTTCTATTTCTCTATTCCTTGCTTCTTTTTAACCTTCTGGAAGATCTCTTTGATGTATATTCTCATATTATTTAGTGAATTTTTCATTTGGTTACAAGCAAAAATAGAAGACCCAGAATAGCTATTATGTGTTTTGATCTATACTGTATCTAGTCTTTCAAAGGAGTCATTGCTTTGTATTTGGTTTTTTTTTTTTTAGTGATACATATTTATTTAATGACTGTCTTGGCAATAATGCAGGTTCTGAAGAACAATTTTCTAGTTTAAAAACTTTTAAAACTGGAAATGAAATCAGAAAGGTTTGAATTTTTTAATGACTTTTCCATATAGAATGGTTTGACTTGGATTCCAGTAAAATTTAGAGTAAAAGGAAATTTAGGGATTATAGAGATAGAAACAGCATGTGTTTCTTTGAGACCTCTATCTCACCTCTTCCCCACCCAAATGAACTCAGCCCAAATTTGAGTTGTGAATTAAGAAATGCCTAATCTTAACCCTTTCCCAGTTTAACACTCACTTGCAGACTGCCATATCTTCTGAAAGAAAAGGTAAAAATACTCTTGATACTCTAACTATATTTATGCAAATAAATACTTCTTTTCATTAGCAAAGTAGATGTTTAATGCATTAAGATTTCACTTCTGTTTTTAATTCAGTTTCATGCCTGAGTGTGACTTTCAATGTACCAGCAATCTCAACTGTTTATGAACAGAATCAGTCCCTAATGCTTGTGTGGTGGGTTTACCCTGGCTAGGTGCCCGGTGCCCACCCCTAGTCCCTCTGTCACTCCCCCCCCCCNAGGGCTGTATGGGGAAAATCAGCTCAGACAGACCCACTACAGCTTGTCATTCTTATCTGCATCTGTCCTGGAAAGGACTCTAGTAACTATGGTAGTTACAAAGCTTGAAATGCATTGAAATGCATAGATACTGCAAATGTAACTTTGGACGTCATAGCTTTCAGCTCTGTGTAGGGGAGGAGTTAAGGTGGATATCATACACTTCTGTGTTATTTCCCATTTCAAAATTGACTGCGGGGTGACATGTAAAGTTGAACCATTGTGTAATTTTAGCAGGTTCCTCCACTAAAGCAAATGTTTCTTTGTTTGTTTTCTGTGAATGATAATTTAGTTTGCTACTTCTTAACAATTATGTACCATAGGCAATGCTAAGACTTTGGGAAATGTTTGTTCAAGCTTATATGAGTTTCTCTACAGAAGTCATATGACAGCAAAAATTCTCCTTTACAAGGTCCGTGGTTGTGATTTGATACTACCACAGTAGTGTAAAACTTCTGTAGTCCATGTGAGATCTTTCCTCATATATTCATTAATGATCGAGATGACCCTAGAGGTATAAAAGTAAAGGTTGACAATATTCAGAATTCACTGATATAGAATGTCAGCTTTATAGTTCAAATTGTCAACTATCAGCTTTTTTGCTTTGTTTCTATTCTAACTTAGCACTGACAGAAAGTTTTAGTCAGGAATATTGTCAGGTATCTACATTCTAAGAGAAGTTGATTCTGTCTATGAAGTCCGCTGGGTAGCAACAGAATACATTCTTAAATGGACAGAGTACAGAAAGAAGCAATGGTGTTATACTAAAGCTCCCATGCTAATCTTATTAACGGAAGTTAAATACAGGATAATTTAGCATTGACTGCAATATATAAGAACAGATGGCTAGTGGATGACTTCCTTCTGCATACTGAAAAATTCCAATTAAGGCAAAATTAAATGAATTAATAATATCATAAAACTACTGTTCAACTTTTTACTATGGATTATGCCCTCCTTAGCAGGGAAAAATGCATTAATTGCTTCAAGAAAGGAACCATTCAGTGGCTGCAGAGGACTTGGTGGTGAACTGTTCCACTTCCTGCTATTGCAGTTATATATAATGTGACCACGTCGAATTCACAAGTCATAAGTAGAAAAAGAATGCAGCAAGTTTTTTGTTCCAAAACCAAAGCACTCTGACATTTAAGTAACTGGAGAATCTCCAAGAGCTATACCATAGTATAAAAAATTTTTATCTGTGCTGGGTAGCCAGTAGAAAGAGATATGCCGAAGAATACCTGACATTACACTCAGTAGAGGACACTATTATGCTTGGTGCAATGCACAGCCTGCAAAAATGTTCTCATACTATGTTGCATAAGAAACACTAAATATGATTGTACTAATAAGCTTTTTCTACATATAGAAGGTCATGATTTTGGCTGTAGAGAAGGTTATTTTGCTTTTAAATAATTCATTTCATAGCATTTTTCTGTATACTTGAATAGGATATTTTGACTTTCATTTGTATGAAGGGTTAATTCTTTCTAGCGAGTGAGAGATTGAATCAATGATTGCTCTTTTCTAGGTTTCTGTGACCCAGTCTTGTCCAGGTCTCCGGGGTCTAGTTGTGCTTAGGATATATAATAAGAGTACAATCTAGATAGATGTATGTATGCTGCAAACAATATGATTATTGTGACACCAAAGGGTGGATTTACATTTCTTATTTAGGTGTTTCGTGTCCAAACTCACCTCATGTCTGGTCTGTTCAGGTGTGAGTCCCCACCCAGGTAAAGACTTGAGGTAAATTCTGAAGCAAAACTCAGAGTTGTTTTAACTTTTATAGTGTTTTTATTGGATCTGGCACGAACATGTTTGGTATCTGACACCCAGCCTAAATTATACATAATGCCCACCTGCTCAGCAGTAGTGCATTGGGCTTGCATTCATGGACTATAGTTACAATTATAAGAGACCTCGAGGGTCCTTCCTTCACCCCTGTAATCTCCTACAGTGAGGGCTAATGTGGTATGTGGCAGCCTGGCCTCAGACTGTCCTCACCACGTAGAAGTTTGGTCATATCTCACATGGGCTGGAATCATCCTGCAGCTGCTTGAACATCATGACTGATGTTCAAGCTAGGGCTTCGGTGTCTGTGTCTAAGCTAATCTTCCCAGCTTCTCTGTATCATCAATAGAGGAAAAGATGGACTTTTAGGGAATGATTAGGTGAATCACTCTGCAGAAGTACATGTCCTCTCTAGAAACTACACAAGCGAATCAGATAAATGAGCTGTGCATATCTATAGGTTAGTGATAGGTGGTCTAGTGAATCCCACTTAGGCATGTTAAAGATTGAATGTATAAATGCTCCATGGAATACTTCCCTCTTTTAGTGTTTCGTAACAGCATGAATTGTCTGGAAGTGTATATCAACCATGTGGAAAGCACAGAAGAAAGCACATTAGCCTGTAATTGGACCCTGACTTGTGTTAGTTATGATATGACTAAAAAGTAGGCTTGGGACAATGGCAGTGGCATTCCTATAAAATGTTCAAATAACATCAGAGAAAACAAAACGAATCAAGACAAATCTCTTAAATGGAACTTTATGAGAAAACATGTTATCAGTTACAGAAGACAGATAATTATATGACATCTGACATTTTGTACCACAAAGATTTGTATTAAGCCACATAGGTGACATAGTATCCTTAAAGACATGGATATTTGACTGTAATATATACTGGACTGTGCAGCTAATTAAATTGTGACGGTTGTCCTTACTAGATGCTTATAACAGCATTAAGCCCATCAGTGTAGCAGGAGCTCTGGAGACTCCAAAGGAGATGAGTGATATGCCTCCTTAGTATTGAAAAGTACTGCTCAGTTGTTGCAGCAGCAGGAGATTGTAAGATCAAGAGGCTTAATAGCTCTGGTACAAGAGGCAGTGCTACATTAAATGCAGTAAAATGCAAGAACTTACTGTACATTCATAGCAGTGCAAGCCCCCTAGCTATATATAAAAGGGCTGACAAACTGCATGACTTTAGAGTTTGTAAGTCAAGCAAGTTTTATGAGTCTTACTATGTCTCTTCAGACAGTGTTTTTATTTGAAAATTTTTTGTGTTTCTGAAAAATTTGCCTACCAAAATACTGTCTCATGACTGCAAGCCCATCAAAGATAGGGCTGTTCTATAGAATGACATGCAAAACTAAAACTGTAAACCTATTTTTGAGGCATATTATTCAACAGAAGTGTTAGATGTTTTGCTTTTACTTGTTTCCTAACTGTTTCAAACAAGTTGTGACATTTATTACCTTATTTGTGGCACACCTTCATATCTATACTTTGTCCTTCTCATCCTTATTTGTGTGAGAAATGTGAGGATTAAAACAAAGCATTAAATATTTTTATTTTCATAGATTAATTACTAGGCTATTTTGCTCTTTTGCTTTTTTATGTTACTATATAAAGAGTCCCATTTTATTGTTTCCTGATGAAAATTAGTGTAGAACAGTAATGCAAAAACTTTCATAACAAATTTTGCAAACCTGAAACTTAACATTGAAAATAAAGATAAAAGTTCCATCTTAGATATTATGCAAGAGCAAAATAACCTACTCAGCCTTTTACTCACCTGTGTACCTGACAATATGCACTGTCACAAACTGGCACATTAGCTCAGGTTCTTCACATCCTTCACCGCACAAACACATTTTACTGAGTTAGTTCTCCATGGAGAGGGGATTGGGAAATAAAGGAGTTTAGCTGTTGCCTCTAGCTTGTGTCCACTCTCAGCCTTTTGGCTGTCTGTGGCTGCTCCACCTGCACAAACTGCCCCTAATCCTTTGCTTCTGAAGCTTTCTGAGCAGCATCAGCAGCTCCCCCTGACACCCAGTCTGTCTCCTCCCTCTTCTTCTCTTTCTCCATCTTGTGTTTTTCCATCTTGTAATACAACTGTTCCTGCTGCAGAGTAAGCTCCATTAACAGTACTTGTGCAACTAATTTTCCTGTCTCTATGTTGGTGATGATTAACTGAGGGTAACTTTGCCTCAACAGCTTCTTTCAGGCCTGGTTCTGAGCAGTATTTCGAGGTATTTTGAAGTCTTTCATGCAGATTAAAATTTTCTTTCTGAGAGTAATTGTTTACATTCCAGTTTACCAAGTTCAGAATATGATTTTGTTTGGCTCATTTTACTTTACATAAGACATTGTTTCAAATTTAATTCCTTTAGACAGGTTTTCTGGAGAAATTCTGCCTTTTCTCCAGTGAAGGTTTTCTCGCACATTGTGTTTTGATTTCTTTTTTCCTTGCAGCTTGGCACCTTGTGGTTGGTAGAAAACTTTCTGCCTTATGTGGTTTTCTCAAAATGAAAAAAACACAAGCAAACAAACAATCAAAAAAACTCCCAAAGCCTCAGGGAATGGGAAAATGAAAGATTCTGTGCGTCACGTGGACATGGTGGGGCTTACACATAGACCTACCTCTCAGTTGTCATCAATCATTTGAATGAGAGGGAATAAATGTTCATCAACTTCCCAGTCTGTTTCATAAAAGAGAATAATGTTGCTAGTATTTTCCCATGTGAGAAAATTGCATAAATTTATGTGGAGTTACATATGTTTACTAATGGTGTGATCTGATACTAGAAAAGCATACTTTTTCCACTCCTTTTATTCAAAGATCACCTGGCCTCTTGCAGCAAACAGAAAGGCACAGCAGAGAGCCTGCTTCCAGCTTCCATACTGGAAACTCTGTACATCCCCACTGCAAGGAAGAGCAAGCACTCTCAAAAGTGTTATCTTCACACAATCATATTCCTGGAAATCCCCTGACAATAGCTACTTTGCACCTTTGGAAGTGCAGCCAAGATAATGAATTTGGGCATTAGGCTGTTCAAGGCTTATTCTTAGAATAAGATGTCTTGAATGTGTATGAACTATTTCCTGTCCTATTAGCTTTTGAGTTTGCATCATCCTTCTCTGACGATCATTACTTTAAGAAGACCTTAACAGTCATGGTTTCTTCCCAAGCTCTCTTTCTCTGGATCATGGTTCAGGCATGTTGGTAGGAAAATTCGGGTCTTGAAAGAAATATTAATCTATATCTGGGTGCTCAGGTCTATCATAACTTTGACAGATCTAGTTTTGGAAAGGGGTAACAAGGAATAAGCAGAAAAGTCTTCTGCTATTAACGCAATGGTTATTTCATCAAGAAATTCTGTTCCTTTCCAATTTCACATATCTTGTTCATTTGTCAAGATATACTTGACCAATTCTTCTCCTAACTTTTTCTCAAGAGTTTTGCAATTATTTTGAGGCATTAACAGCTGAAGGAATGTTTCAGAATGTAAAAAATGTGTTCTAAAACCTATTTAATACTGTAAACATGTCTGTTACTACTTTATTTGCGGTTGTAGTGTTGCAGAAGTAATGAAGGTTGCAAGGTTTTAGTTTCCTTAAGGAGGCCCAATCCACAACTGGCAATGTCCTATCTGAGAGAAAAAAAACTCTTCAGTGATGAAGTGCTGCAGTCATTAAATTGAAACATTGCAATCAATGTGAATCTTCCGCTGGACCAACAAAAGAAGGCATAAGTATGATCAGTGCCCTATGAGGCTTAGTTTCCTTCAGCTTTCTTACCTTTCCATACTAATTAAAGGCAAAAGAGCTTGTATACTGAGGAAAACTTCTGGTTCTGGGTCATTGACTCCCTGTTCATTAGCACTGAGACAGATCTTTGTGGAAGGGCTATTGAAAAGGCACAAAGCAACATCTTTTCCTGCTCTATATCTTTTAATGAACAAGTTGTCATGCTTCCACATGGAATAGCACTTTGATAAGTGGTGAATAGATGCCATTAGCATAGAGTTTCTTTGTTTGTGCTTCCTATAAGGCCATGCTGTAACAGGATTTGAATATATACATTTCTGTTCATCTCAGGGACAACATTCTGTGACTGTTTCATGATATTAAAAAAGAAAAAGAAAAGAAGAAACCAAAAATCCAAAACCCCACAAAGGCTGGAGATCCATATTGACATAAGAAGTTTTGAAGGATTAAATCTGGATGATTGATGGTATCTGCAGTAGTGATTCTGTTACTTCAGAAGGAGACTGATTCATGTCTTTCAGCCTATGTTTTACATAGGGTCCTCACTGTTAAAAAACAAATTCACTATAAGTCACTTCTAGTCCAAGATCATACCATTCAGTTTGACACTAGAAATCTTGACCTCAGCTCCTCCTTTCTTTATCTCTATCAGTGGTCACTCTTCTCCAAAAGAATACTTGGAAAGTATTTAAGTATTAATGAATGACTGCTCTGCTCTCAAGCTATCATGTGGTCCAACCAGTTTTGTGTCAAGTGCAAACTTGATGGGGGTGCACTCAGTTCCTTCTGTGATATCATTGACAAAGACAGGAGAAAGAGCTACAAGCATAGATGCCTGTGATTCCAGAGGTTCCCTGCCTCCAGTTAGAGTATCATCCATTGATTACTACCTGCTGAGCCTGATCATCTGTCCTGGTTTGAGATAGAACCAAACCAGTTTTGTTCAGTAATTTTATTTTTCATCTGAGTCTCTGCTAACTAACTGCACTTTCTGAAGCTAACAGCATGGTTTCACAGACAATGTCTGTTTCTAGCAGTGATAATGTTTGACGTTAAGAATTTCTACCAAGGATTGGTGTGTGCAGACCAAGGTCACTGCTAGATCTTGTGTACCATGTCAGAGGGTGCAGAAAGTGCACCTACAGGGAGGAGTGGCCAGGACAGGTGACCCTAAATTGACCAACGACGTATTCCATCCCATATAGGTCATATTCAGTATAAAGCTGAGGGATCATGAGGGTCTTGACCCTCAGGCTCCTCTTCCTTCAGGATCCTTATCATAGAATCACAGAATCACAGAATGTTAGGGATTGGAAGGGACTTCGAAAGATCATCTAGTCCAATCCCCCCGCCGGAGCAGGATCACCTAGACCAAGTTGCACAGGAACATGTCCAGGAGGACTTTAAACGTCTCCAGAGAAGGAGACTCCACAACCTCCCTGGGCAGCCTGTTCCAATGCTCTGCCACCCTCATTGTGAAGAAGTTTCTTCTCATACTTATGTGGAACCTCCTATATTCCAGCTTACATCCATTGCCCCTTGTCCTGTCATTGGATGCCACTGAGAAGAGCCTAGTTCCGTCCTCCGGACACTCTCCCTTAACATATTTATAGACATTAATAAGGTCACCCCTCAGTCTCCTTTTTTCCAAGCTAAAGAGACCCAGCTCCCTCAGCCTTTCCTCATAAGGGAGATGTTCNTTATGTCCTCATAAAAGGCTATCAGGTTGGTCAAGCATGACTTCCTCTTGGTGAAGCCATGTTGACTGTCCCTAATGACCCTCTTCTAATTGATCTGCCTACAGACAATGCCAAGGACAAGTTGTTCCATCACCTTTCCGGGAATGGAGGTGAGGCTGACTGGTCTATAGTTACCCAGGTCCTCCTTCTTGCCCTTTTTGAAGATTGGAGTGACATTTGCTTTCCTCCAATCCCCAGGCACCTCTCCTGTTCCCCACGACTTACCATAGATGATAGCATTGGATATATTCTATTGATTCTCTTTATGGTGTGGCAGCAGATTAAACATCAGTTCAAGTGTACGTGTAAGGTAGTCATGTCAACTCATACTGTGTGTATACAGACTCTGCGAGGTTTTATGACATGCAGGACTAATCACACTTCGTGAGCCTCTGCAATAAGCCCTGCAGCTAGTCAGACACCACAAGCTCCCCCAATGAGCACTGCTGCTATTCCAGCTCCAGCTCCTACAGTGAGCACTGCAGCTGTTCCAGCTCCTGCAACGATCACTGCTGCAGTTGCTCCAACTCCCCCAATGAGCACTGTAGCTGCCTCAGCTCCAGTAGCAAACACTGCAGCTACTCAGTCACAATGGCCACTTCCACTCAATCCACATGGGTACAAGTTGCCTCTGTGACAAGAAGGAGAAGAGCAAAACAGCAAGCCTCAGTGACAGATCAGGGAGATGATGCTTCTCAAGTAGAATCAAGGATGGAGATTGAATCAGATGTGAAGCCAGACCCTCCTCTAGTTGGAAAGAAACACCTAACAAAAACAGATCGCCCAGTGTTGTCAGATGATGATGGGGCAGGTCCCTCAACAACTCACCCAGAGTCAGATGCTAACAGAGCAGGTCCCTCAACAGCTCACGCACAGACAGCTGCTCAAAGAGCAGGTCCTTCTAGAGCAACTCCAAGACCAGACCCATCATATGAGGAGTCAGACACCAAGGCTGTCACACAGTGGCCTATTAAGGAGTTGCAAAATTTGAGAAAGGTCTTTGACCATCATGAAGGTGAGCCAATTGTCACCTGGCTGCTCCGATGCTGCGATTAAGGGGCCAGGTCTATCGACTTAGATGGTGATGAAGCCAGACATCTGGGATCCCTGTTCGGAGACCAAGGCATTGACCAAACGTTCATGAGAAAGAACAACACTGCAGCCTCTGGAGGAGACTCTTGTCAGCTGTAAAGTCCAGGTATCTCTATAAGAATGCCACCCAGGCAAATGGACCAGCATGGAAAAAAGGTATTAAGTATTTGAGAGAACTAGCTGTGCAAGAGATGATCTATTGTGACAGGCTAGTAGTGGACCCTAATGCAATACGATGCCAGTGAGCCATGTTGCAGAAGTTTGTGTGGAGTGCAACACCAACATATTCCCACACATTGCCAACAATGGTATGGGGAAGAAATGGAGAGACGCCAACTGTGACTGAAGTGGCTCACAGAGCACGACAGTATGCAGAAAGTGTCTCTTGTCCCCTACAGGCCTGCATATCAGCCCTGGAGAAAGATGTGAAAGAATCAGTTTAAGCAACAAAGGCAACCCAGGAATCAGTTAAAGCAACTAAGGAATCAACTGAGGAACTGACTGACAAACTAGACAGGAGGGAGAATAGATCCTATTCCTCCCCTGAGTGGACCTGTGTTGATGCCATTAGGAGAAGACACCTTCCTCCAAGACCAGTGAAAGAGGAACAGTTCATGTCACAGTGTACCCTGTGGTCTCTTCTGTGTAAGTTTGGCAAGACAATGAGCAGATGGGATGGAAAACCTTCCTCTGCCCCATAGGCACGAGTATGCTACTTACAAGGTAAACCAAAGAGAAGAGAGAAGTCTTCCAAAAGGGAGACTGCTCCAGTCTACAGTGGGCAGTCATCTGGTCTGAATACACAGGCCTCAAATAGAAATGTGACCAATCATGGGTACTACTCTTGGAATTAGAGGGGCCTCGCCTTCAACCAGGTGGAGGAGAGGGATAACAGTTTGTTGGACTGTGTGGATTCGATGGTCTGGCACATTTGAACCACAGAAGTATAGAGCCCTGGTAGTCACTGGTGCACAGTGCACCCTATTGCCATCAAACCACAGAGGAATAGAATTCATTACCATTACTGGAGTGACAGGAGGATCTCAAGAACTGACTGTGTTAGAGGCCGAATTGAGACTAACTGGGAATAACTGGGAAAGGCACCGTATTGTGACTGGTCCAGATGCCCCATGCATCCTTGCCATAGACTTCCTCAAGAAAGGCTATTATAAGGACCCAAAAGGGTCTTTGGCATAGCAGCTGTAGAGAATGAGGACATTGAACAGCTGG
>VYZX01018148.1:0-10433 GCA_013401335.1 Brachypteracias leptosomus
ATATATATATATGTTTATGTATAATAATAATAATGTTGTATATTATGCAAAATAGCACAAGTTAAATTATATTAAGTAATATTCATACTTGGATTATGCTGTAAAATGTGAAAATTTTGACTTGAAAGACTTGAAAATAGGAGTGGATGAGAAGACCCATTCCTCTAATACTAACTCAAACAGGGATATTTGGGATTCTTTTCCCCCACCCTTGCTGTTTTTGTTTTTTTTGAGGTTGGGTCCTTCTAATAAAGGAGAAAATATTCTTAAGAGAGGAATAATTTTCAGCTGAAAAATTTGCAGGCACACAGAACAAATTGGGTTAACGCAAAGTTTGGGAATTTGTTAAGGTTTTTTTCAAGAATATTGTCCATATTTCAGAATTTCTTGGAATTGTGATCCATGGTGCTTGGCAAATCTTAGCAAACAACTGATATTTCAAGAAGAAACTTGTATCCATAAAGTTAGTGTTACATTCTTAATCACTTCTTTTATTTCTCTTATTAGCTAGAGAAGTCGGTATTTAGAAATGTCAGTCAAAATGTATATTTTTAAAGTGATAACGGGATTCCAAGCTGTGACTCATCTCTTAAAAATGATTCCATTGTACACTAATGTAAAAATGTAAGTACTGCTTTAGCCAATTTAGATACCAGCTAAAACTTTCTCTCTTCAAACAGATCTTAATATCAAGTTCAAAATAAATTAGTTGTCAGAATAAGAAGAGATTCACCTTTTGTACCAGTAAGATATATCTTCTAAGATAACACCATATCCTCTCCCTTAAAGTCCCAAACATTGAGTACGTCTCTATTTTCTCTGCAACATTTTGATGCGAAGTTTTGCTCAAGATTTCATTGAACTAGGTCATAAAGGAGGACAAACTGAGGTTACCTGGGCTAATTTGATTGTCTCTAAAAGCAATGCATCTGTTGAATTTTCCATGAAGTTTTTTTGCCCTCTGCACCTCAGCCTTTCAATATGGTGAAAGAACTTATTATTGCTTTCAGGTGAAATCCCTGTGAAGTTGCTAGCAAAATTCCATGGGCTGGAGGCTAGACTTTTTGGGTCAGTGTGTATGGATCTGTACTGAGAACTAAATTATAGGGTGAATAAAATAGTTTGAGCTAGGCCCAATGGAATTACTTCCTGTTTGTTATTTTTTTTTGCTCCCTGCCCTGTTTGAAAGGAAGCAAGTAAAGCCCCTTTTAAGTTAACTCAGAGAGTATAACACATAATTGCTGTAAGAATGAACACAAAGAAGCCAGGTATAAAGCTTGGAAGGTGTCGAAGTTTAATTACTGAGAAAATATGAGGAATTAAGTTTGAGGAAGAACTTAAATGTATGTTATCAGTAACCAGTCAGCAGTAGCCTCATGTCTTCTACATAGGATATGAATGCTGTGTCATGCATACCTCACCAGTTTTGTCTAGCAGAATGGGACAGATTTGGGAAAAACCACAAATGTGGCTGTATACCTTCAGTAGCCTCATGAAATAATCAGGTGTAATCATCCTGTGATTTACTATAATGTGCTCTTTGTGATGAATCTGTATGTGAAGCTGTATTTTTATGTTTCAGCCTCAAGACTGTATGTTATTTTGTTGTTGTACCTTTCCACTTCTGTAGCAACAATTTAGCTATTCTCAGCTCATAATAATTGTGAGAAAATCAAATTCCATCTGTTTTTGCCAAATGAAGTCTGAATAAACCTTCACTTGTTAAACATCACTTATTTCGACTCCTAGGCTAGTTAATCAAAGTAGTGTCTGTTGGTGTTGCAGAAAGTAAACTGGTCTGCTAGTGAGAAATGTATGTGGTCACTCAGTGCCATAAGGAACTAATACTGTCAAACTGGGGTCAATATAAGCCCTGGAATAAGAGAGGTTCTGAAAGCACACTTGAGGCTAGCACCACAGGATCAAGTTCTAACCCTCATGCTATACAGTAATAATGCTGATCAAGAAATCTAGGTAAGTCTCAATTTGAATGATGTTTTAGTAATATAACAAAGTAAGAAGTTTCACTGTTACGAAAACTGGCCAAATGTAGTGCCAGCATCTTTCCCTATACTTTTCCACATCTTCTCTCTGCTTGTTTATCTATGGCATGTTGTTATCAAATGTTTTTAGATCTCACTGCTAAAACTTGAGGGAAGATCTCAGGCCTTTCCATTTGCTGTCAATTATTCAATCATGATGATGTGTTCTAAATCCTCTTGGCCTGGAGTAATGACTTAGGCTGTTCTATAATATAACTCTTTTCAGAAACTCTTCAGGACATCTGATGCTATGAGCATTTCTTTCCTTCTTTATGGACAATTTCTTCAGTGACTTTTCAGTGCCTTATTGCTTTGGTACTGTTATGAGATACTCTTAGTCTTTTCACCAGCCTTTCCACTATTTGCAGCATGAGGAAGCAAAACTANTGGACTTCTGGCCACATGTCTCTTCTTGCAATCTAGGATGTGATTGTATATCTGGGCTGTGAGTACCTGCTGATGGCTCATATTCAGTTTTTCATCTACCTACATTCCGAAGTCCTTCTCTGCAGGGCTGCTCTCAATCCATTCTCTCTGCCCAGCCTGTATTTGTGCTTGGGATTGCCCTGACCCATGGGCAGGACCTTGCTCTTGGCCTTGTTGAACTTCATGAGGTTCACACAGGCCCACCTCTGAAGCCTGTCAAGGTCCCTCTGGATGGCATCTCTTTCCTCCAGTGTGTTGACCATACCACACAGCTGTCATCCACAAACTTGCTGAGGGTGCACTCAATCCCACTGTCCCTATCACCAACAAAGATGTTAAACTTTTTTTCTAACATCTTTTAGCAAAGATGTTAAAAGATCTTAAAAAAATGTAGATAAAATATTTGGTTGTGTGTAAAATTATATATATCAAAGAATAAATTTATTCTTATATATATATATGTTTATGTATAATAATAATAATGTTGTATATTATGCAAAATAGCACAAGTTAAATTATATTAAGTAATATTCATACTTGGATTATGCTGTAAAATGTGAAAATTTTGACTTGAAAGACTTGAAAATAGGAGTGGATGAGAAGACCCATTCCTCTAATACTAACTCAAACAGGGATATTTGGGATTCTTTTCCCCCACCCTTGCTGTTTTTGTTTTTTTTGAGGTTGGGTCCTTCTAATAAAGGAGAAAATATTCTTAAGAGAGGAATAATTTTCAGCTGAAAAATTTGCAGGCACACAGAACAAATTGGGTTAACGCAAAGTTTGGGAATTTGTTAAGGTTTTTTTCAAGAATATTGTCCATATTTCAGAATTTCTTGGAATTGTGATCCATGGTGCTTGGCAAATCTTAGCAAACAACTGATATTTCAAGAAGAAACTTGTATCCATAAAGTTAGTGTTACATTCTTAATCACTTCTTTTATTTCTCTTATTAGCTAGAGAAGTCGGTATTTAGAAATGTCAGTCAAAATGTATATTTTTAAAGTGATAACGGGATTCCAAGCTGTGACTCATCTCTTAAAAATGATTCCATTGTACGCTAATGTAAAAATGTAAGTACTGCTTTAGCCAATTTAGATACCAGCTAAAACTTTCTCTCTTCAAACAGATCTTAATATCAAGTTCAAAATAAATTAGTTGTCAGAATAAGAAGAGATTCACCTTTTGTACCAGTAAGATATATCTTCTAAGATAACACCATATCCTCTCCCTTAAAGTCCCAAACATTGAGTACGTCTCTATTTTCTCTGCAACATTTTGATGCGAAGTTTTGCTCAAGATTTCATTGAACTAGGTCATAAAGGAGGACAAACTGAGGTTACCTGGGCTAATTTGATTGTCTCTAAAAGCAATGCATCTGTTGAATTTTCCATGAAGTTTTTTTGCCCTCTGCACCTCAGCCTTTCAATATGGTGAAAGAACTTATTATTGCTTTCAGGTGAAATCCCTGTGAAGTTGCTAGCAAAATTCCATGGGCTGGAGGCTAGACTTTTTGGGTCAGTGTGTATGGATCTGTACTGAGAACTAAATTATAGGGTGAATAAAATAGTTTGAGCTAGGCCCAATGGAATTACTTCCTGTTTGTTATTTTTTTTTGCTCCCTGCCCTGTTTGAAAGGAAGCAAGTAAAGCCCCTTTTAAGTTAACTCAGAGAGTATAACACATAATTGCTGTAAGAATGAACACAAAGAAGCCAGGTATAAAGCTTGGAAGGTGTCGAAGTTTAATTACTGAGAAAATATGAGGAATTAAGTTTGAGGAAGAACTTAAATGTATGTTATCAGTAACCAGTCAGCAGTAGCCTCATGTCTTCTACATAGGATATGAATGCTGTGTCATGCATACCTCACCAGTTTTGTCTAGCAGAATGGGACAGATTTGGGAAAAACCACAAATGTGGCTGTATACCTTCAGTAGCCTCATGAAATAATCAGGTGTAATCATCCTGTGATTTACTATAATGTGCTCTTTGTGATGAATCTGTATGTGAAGCTGTATTTTTATGTTTCAGCCTCAAGACTGTATGTTATTTTGTTGTTGTACCTTTCCACTTCTGTAGCAACAATTTAGCTATTCTCAGCTCATAATAATTGTGAGAAAATCAAATTCCATCTGTTTTTGCCAAATGAAGTCTGAATAAACCTTCACTTGTTAAACAGCACTTATTTCGACTCCTAGGCTAGTTAATCAAAGTAGTGTCTGTTGGTGTTGCAGAAAGTAAACTGGTCTGCTAGTGAGAAATGTATGTGGTCACTCAGTGCCATAAGGAACTAATACTGTCAAACTGGGGTCAATATAAGCCCTGGAATAAGAGAGGTTCTGAAAGCACACTTGAGGCTAGCACCACAGGATCAAGTTCTAACCCTCATGCTATACAGTAATAATGCTGATCAAGAAATCTAGGTAAGTCTCAATTTGAATGATGTTTTAGTAATATAACAAAGTAAGAAGTTTCACTGTTACGAAAACTGGCCAAATGTAGTGCCAGCATCTTTCCCTATACTTTTCCACATCTTCTCTCTGCTTGTTTATCTATGGCATGTTGTTATCAAATGTTTTTAGATCTCACTGCTAAAACTTGAGGGAAGATCTCAGGCCTTTCCATTTGCTGTCAATTATTCAATCATGATGATGTGTTCTAAATCCTCTTGGCCTGGAGTAATGACTTAGGCTGTTCTATAATATAACTCTTTTCAGAAACTCTTCAGGACATCTGATGCTATGAGCATTTCTTTCCTTCTTTATGGACAATTTCTTCAGTGACTTTTCAGTGCCTTATTGCTTTGGTACTGTTATGAGATACTCTTAGTCTTTTCACCAGCCTTTCCACTATTTGCAGCATGAGGAAGCAAAACTATAAATTCCTTTCCTCTTGCCTCTTTAGAAATCTACCACAGAATTCAGTGAGCGCTCCAAAATCAGCATCCATCTCCAAGACTTTGACAAAGTAAGGATTTCAGACATGACCTGTTAAAATGCAGGAAGGTCTCCAGGCTCCTTATTTCACAGAAAAATGAAAATTAGGATGGTTCTGCTCATCTGTATTTTGCTGACTGTACTCTATATCTCTCCTCTTTGCCAACGGCAAGAATGGAAAATCAAGACATAACAACGGCTTACTCCATGGCCATTTCAGCAGGCCCATCAGAATTTGTGCAGCTGCTCTCCACTCAGTGCTCATCAAACACCTCTCCCTTCACAGTTTCTCAAACGCCTCCACCTCAGCATTTCAAGTAACTCAAGCTGCTTCCTTGCTTGCTCTCCCTGCTTGCCTGCCAGAACCAGAAAGCCTTTATTAAAGGCTGCCCTGTCAATCATCCTGAAGGCCTCTTTGGAGATCTGATTAGTTAATTTGCAGCCTAGGTTCAGGAACAAGCTGAATCTATCTGTTACAATTTATACAAAGGAATATGAAGGGAGTGATTTAACTAAAGGGTAAAGTCTTGTTACATTATCATCAGTCTTGATACATTATCATCTCTGTAAGAATCACAGAATCACAGAATCACAGAATGTCAGGGATTGGAAGGGACCTCAAAAGATCATCTAGTCCAATCCCCCTGCCGGAGCAGGATCACCTAGATGAGGTTACACAGGAACATGTCCAGATGGGTTTTGAAGTGAGATATTTTCAGATCGTAAAGAGTTGCATGCAGGAATTCAAGATACACAATGTCATTTGGGAGTGTTAGGGCTTGCCTTTACTGTAGTGCTTAAGAAACTTGGTAAATTGATTGTGCTGGAGCTTGAGATTGCTTGCTGTAAACTACCAACACCATAGTAGCACTTTCAGCACATCATAGACATACCTACAGCCTATACAGACAGCAGCTCAGCACAGACATTCCCTTCATCTTGCTAAGCCCGTACAAATTGGATAAAGCATTTTAGAGGAAGGTAAAAGTTTTCTCTGACTTGTGCTCTGGATCCCACATCTTATGATTTCACAAAATTGTTAAACATTGAATTCTGTTCACCCAGAAGAATGTGTAATGGGCTGAATTTCACTTTCCCAGGCACTGCTGATCGTTTGAGAAGTTCTGAAGCTGGGCTGGCTGTGTACAAGACTTGGGGAGACCCACCATGACCTCTCAATCTGGGTGAACTGCAGCCTGTCCAGCCTTATCTGCTAGGCTCCATTGAACAAAAGTGAAAAATGCACCTGGCTTTAAAGAAGAAGAAAAAAAAAAAGGACAGGAACAAATTATTTATTTGTGATTCTCAAAGCAATCAGCTTGCATGCTGAAGGATGAGATTTTATTTAGATAAATTCATGCAGTCCCAGTTAATCTAATAGCCGTACTAAAACTACACTTTACTTAACTGCTTTTTCTGGCCGGTTGCTGCTGTAAATTTTGCTTAGAAATCAGGCTGCAGAAAGTTGCTATTACCTGATTGAATTATAAACCAGCTATCAGAGTAAAGTAAAGAGACTAACCGCTGCTTGCCAGCTTCAGGTGCTGTTGAATGAACTCCAGAGAGCCGGAGTTGCAGTGGCAGCAGGACTGCACCTTGTCACAACCACACATAGCAGAAACTGGCTGTTGCCTGGCAACAGGGACTGTTGCTTTTCTTTTTCCAGAGGTTTAGCAAACAGCTGAAACAACCAATTTGCGAAGCAACATAAGGTTTGAAAAGAACAAATAGTTGTTGAGGAAAAAACAGTCAAAAAGTGAGATCAGAGATTGTTACTTGGATACAGCAAAAGCCAACACAACAGAAGGGTTGGAAAGGGAGGCAAAGGCAAAATAGCAGTAAATTTATTTAAGGGCTAGGTGGAGTTTTTATTTTCTTTTTTCTTTTTTTTTTTTTTTTATAGGTGCATGTACACCTAGTGGCAATGCAGTTCTATGCTTGCTGATGCAGAAGCATTTTCAGAAGTTTGTTTTTACAAATCTTTCTTGACCTTCCAGTCACTTTCTCTTACTCAGATTTTCATATTTATTTGCACTATATTTTTTCCTCTCTATTTGCCCTTTAAAGTTTCCTATTATACCTCATACAAAGTGAGGGCAGTACTGATTTCAATAAATGGCAATTCTGTTGAGACAACAGGGGGACTTGATACATCTGGGTTACTATTGCTGATTCCATATGCCTGGTACCTTGCTACTCACTGTTTCAGGTAGAAAACACATCATCTGTGCATCTGGAGGATTTTTCTTCATAATCTCAAAGATTATGGAAATAGACTGAAAGGTTCCCTTTTGTGAGCATAATGAAGCCTTCCCAGGTCCATTCTTGATCAGAACAAAGAAATGAGGGTAATATTTTGCAAACTTCTTTCTGTAGAAGTGCTGATTTGGGTTCTGCTTTACGGATGAGGGAGATACAGCTGGACTCCTCAGCTCAAATTTTTCTTGTGGTTCCTTTCCCTCCACATGGAAAATGTACATTGCTCAATTCTTTCAGTAGATCGGATCACAGAAACAAATGATTGTGTGAATGAATGTAAAGCAGATAGGCTTATCTGTAATGGCTTTACCATGGAGAAGTCAGTTAAATACACAAGTTCACAGCTATGAGTTATCCTAGAGAAGATAGCCTGACTCTTGGTGTATACTCTCTGGTTGATAGTGGTGCTTATATTATATAGATTAGAATTACCTCAAATATTTTTACCTTTGTTGTATTTACATTTTCACTTAAATGTGCAGACTTATCATACAGCTCAGCAACAGGTTGTACAACTTCCTCTGTGGCTCCATACAGCATTTCTAATGAAGATCTCTCAAAATATATTGCTGGAAGGGAAATAAGGAGCATAAGGAGCTAGGTAGGAATACATTTCCTAGTACAGCATGCTTTTCAGGGTAATTTCTCTTTAGTGCTGCCTTGTGATTGCTTTGCAGCAATGAGCAGTTATTCACGAAGATTCTCTGATGTTTTTCCTTTCTGTGAGATGCTACTGACCAGCATGAGGGAGAGCTCATAATCTGCACTCAAGATTTGATATCACCATTGCACTGAAACAATATGAATTTTCACCCCTTGTCTTCTCTGTTTAGGTTAGTTTCCTCTTTCTTCAATTTTCTAAATTGCACACCATTTTTTCCACATATAAAATCCCATTTCTGCACAATCCTTTTTCTCTCTACGTATGATTAAGTACAAAAAGATAAATCAAATGTGTAAAGCTTGGAAAACCCTAACCCATTTTCTAAAGTATTTATTTAGTGTAAGTACAATATTTAGGTTCACTGCCTAGCTGTCAGATTTATTAATTCCTCTCCTAAAGCTGTTTCAGTCGACTGTAATTCCTATAAAGATCATTTGGAAATGACTATCTTTTACTTGAAGCAAAAGAAATGCAAAGAAATGTGTCCTTCAAAACAATTTTTAGAGGACATAAAATAATAATAGTATATTTTAAATATTATTAAAGAAGTAAATAAATGTATTTTTCCATTTATATTTTCTGTAACCTTATATAGTATTACTGCTCACTGTTTTACTTCATTATGGTATACTTTGACTATACTTATTATATTTGACATATATCTTCAAAGAATAATGCAGATGAAAGTGTAAAAAAAATATTTGGTTAAGGAAATTTGAGGAGATTGTTCTCAAGAATGAGAGGTGCAGCTTTTGGCTTTCCTTCACTTGACATATTTTAGATCTAATTCAGTAGTCATTGACATCTGTGGATCAGGCTTTTTTTATATGCCATGGCATTCAATGAACATGCTGTACATGACTCTCTTCTTTTAACACACTACTAACCCCATAATATGATGCATTTGCTTTTCTTCTTCCTCTGGGTCTGGAACTATCTTTGTCTGGAATGTCTTTATTTGGAAGTATTCTAGCTTATTTCTCTGAATCTATTTAAAGAGAAAGGCTTTACTCAAGAGTGGAATAAAGAATTTATTTAATGGGCAGTTATTTAAGTTCCCAGAGTTAAATTATACTAATGCCTGTTATGCAGACAGTTCAAAAAACTTCTGATGAAACTTCGTTTTAAAAACAGTATTACTGCTAATTTCTAAAAGGTATATTACTAATCTTGGAAATTTATTACAATATAAACATTTCTAGCAGCTGGCTCTGCAGCTGCATTCCCTATCAGATAAAGTTTGGTTATGCAGCTAACACAGGTTTGCATTCAGACTGTGTCTTAAGATGATGTAAAAATCTATAGATGTTTTATTTTTCATTTCTCAATATGATGAGCCAGCTGGCACAACTGATAGACCGTTCATGTGGAGTTGTGACTCTTCCAGAAGATTTCCTGTAAAAATAATCAGTGAGTGTTGAGATGTACTCAACTAAGATGGTTTCTGTGTCACAAACCACTTTCAGTATATGGTATTAAAAGCTTATCTGGTATTTTCAACTTGCTAAACTTTGAATTTTTAAAAAATGACATACAACCTAACATTTTTGTCTCTGACAAATAATCAGCTGTGAGAGTAACCTCTTTTCCTAGAAAACTTGTAAAGCACTTAAAAGCCAATGGACTGCACTGTTCTATTGGTTGTTAAAATAATTCATCAGAGTGGCAGATGTTCAACAAGTTACAGGCTATCATATTGTTGTGCATTATAGCTGCATATGCAAGCCTAAAGAGGTGTGAACCATATTATACTACTTAGCCCCTTGTGAACATATTCTCAACAATAAAAGGAAACAAAATTGAAATAACTAATCTAAAAGCAATTCCTTTCAGCAGCCTTTCCTTTGGTGTAGTGCCATCGGGAAGAGGTATGCTGCTTCTGAATCTGCAAGTGTCATGTAAAAGCCTCTATATTGCACTGTCATGTGCTATAGACGTGTTAGTTTTGCTACTGTTAAGTTGGGCACCTTAATTCAAAATCTAGGTACAAGAATAAGCTGGCTGGTCCTAAGACTGCCTAGATTTCTGTCAATAAAGTCCTCATGTCACGTGCATTTTTGCTTCTGCTTATGCCTGGAAATGTCAAATTCTGACAAGATTGGGCAT
>VYZX01018158.1:12101-24110 GCA_013401335.1 Brachypteracias leptosomus
ATAGAAAAATTCATCAACCTCTTCATACTGGTTGGGTGGTCTGTAACAGACCCCAACAGGATATCCTTCTCCTTGGCCTTCCCCAAATTTACCCATAAACATTCAACTGGTCCATCACACTTGTTGACTTGCATGCAATCAAAACACTCCCTAATATAGAGAGCCACCCCACTGCCCTTTCTATCTTGCTGTGGAGACCGGCTTCAGGTCAGGTAAGACTGCACTGGGGAAGGGATCTGCAGCAAAAAGGGCTGACGAAAAGCTCTTTTGGGGGCTTTTTGAAGCCAGGGAAAGACCCTTGCCTGTGCTGGGGGCTGTCAGTTAGTGGGCGGGCTGCTGAGCTAGCCTGGGCGGATCCAGCACACCCGTGGTGAAATTAAACAACCTATTAACGTGCCAAACGGTCATTGCCGCGGAGACCAGCTTCAGAACGGGTAAGACTGCACTGGGTAAGGGATTAACCCAGGGAAGCATTAACCGGTTAACTTTGCTACATAATACCTACATGACTGATTTTCGTGCATGCTTCAGCATGAGCAGATACATACTGTTCATTAGATACTTAAAAATATTGGGGAATTTAGTATGCTAGAATATTACACTTCTTAAAATATAGGATTTAAAAATTTTTTTTATAGCTGTGAAAAGATACTAAAGGTAACTTCTAAGATACAATAATATATCTTTCTCTGATGCTTAAAGCAGAAAAGTGTAAGATGTAGATCTCTGTAGTATTGTTTGTATTTGATGTAAAGCTTGTGTCTTGTTCTCCAGTTAGTGTTCTGTCCATCTTGCAGTTGGCATTTGAATGGTTAAAGTATTATCTGAAATTCAAGATAACAGTGATTTCTCAACTGTTCAAATGCTTTAATCACAGGCAAACCATGACCATTTGATCCCAGTAAGATAGCCAAAAAGATAAATGCACAACATAGAAGCTAAATAGTGTGAGTGGGTTACAGGAAGAGTGTGATGTCCATCGGTACGAGGAATCATAGCACAGCTATGGTATGTGTCTACTAGTTTTACTAACAGATTAGAAACCTCAGTCTTGTAAGGAAGACGTGGGGACTTGTAATTTTTAAACTGTCTGCATGCCTGAAGTGCATAAGACTATATTGTACTAGAGCATCTAAAAATTGTTGCCAGTAAAAGTTAAGCTTATTTTTCACCTCTGGCTGAGAATCAGTCCAAGCTTCCAGTATACCATCATCAGACATTTAATTAATGCTTTGCGGTCATCTGGTTTAGATTACCAAAAAATAAATATTTATTTCATTAAATAAATTTCTATAAAGATGATTGTTTATAGTTTACTCATATTTTGTGATCAGTTTTTTTAAGTAACGGGAATATTGAAGATCTGAATAATAAGTTAAATTCAGGTATCAACCAAATCTTGCATCCTTGTTACTGTCCTCTACTTCCATATATCCCTTCTTGCCAAGTGCCTGTTTGTTTCCTCCCGTTTAGATTTTTCCCTCAGTGTCACTGTAGTGTTACTGCCTGAATTTTGTGTTGGACTGAAGCATGCTCAGTTCTGGGGGGCAGCAAGATCTCTAGTCAGATGCAAGGTGCATGAAACTAGTCTGATGCTCAGAGGAGAAGGTTTTTTTGAGTATTTTACTGTAAAACACAGAGTCAATTTGAAAATGGAAAGTGATTATTTTAAAATCAGAATTATAGAGATAGAGGATTAAAAGCTATTAAAACATTAAAGACAGAAGTTGATTGATTGATAAAGACTTTTTTTTTCTAGACATTACAAACTAGATCAATAAGGAGAACTTCTTAATAGAGCTGACAAGAAATTTTAGAACTGGTTTCTTTTTCAAAAAGTTGACTTGTCTTGAAAGATGAATTGAGTCCAAGTAAAATGAAAGCATCACTCTGTAGGAGCATTCATGCAACATTTATAGGGAAAAGAAAAACAGCCTTGAAATAAAGTTGCCAGAGCTCACCATATGAGAATATCTTGCTGATTTGTTTCTTAATCTTGTAAGTGACCTTGACCTTCTATAAATCAACCAAGGTATAGAAAGTAAACTCTTCTAATTGCTTTTTTGTTCTGTAGATCACATATGGGACTTTAAATACCTTCTGGTCCAATGTAGTTCTGTGTCAGGCAACTTTGAACTGCACACAACCCCGTGGTCATCCTATGAGTGCTTGTTTGATGATGACAAAAGGGCAATTGAATTTAAAGAAAAGTTTCAGAAAAGCAAAACATCCCTCATGCAAATGACAAAGCTCTCAGCACATTTGGAGGAAAAATTCTCAGGTAAGGTGGTTATTCATAGCTCTGTAATGTCTATTATGTGGTTCATAACTAAGCAAAATGGATGGTTTCATCAAGTAAAATTTTTAAATTAGCATAGTTCTGGGAGTCTGAACTTGTTCTGGAGGCTGCTGCTCAGTACCCAGCCAAACTGAATACAGCCTTCATTCAGTGAGCCCAGAGGTGAGATAGGTGCAATATGTGGTACCGTACAAAGATAGTTTTGGAACACAGAGCGAAAAACTGCTTTTTGTCTGCACCAACCAGTCCAGTAATGAAGTGAATAATCACTGAAAGCTTGCTGAATAGTATTTCTCCAAAACTGGAATTCTCTAAAACAAGAGTAAAATAGCAACTGCTATTGAAAACTTCTTACAAAATAACAAAGAATACGTTTTACAGAAACAGTCAGCCCCTCCCAGATAAAACTAGAAGATTTCTAAGGTTGGTGTTAAATATTAAGTGACTAAAAGCTGGTATTGCAGCATTTAGCTTCAGCTTATGTATAAATAGTGGAAAGCTAAGTTGTTAAAGCTGTGCTTTCCACTGTCTCTGAATTGATGTGAAAGAAAAGCAACTGGAAATTTGCAGTTCTAATCACTTGATCTCTTACTCAGGCTCTTCTATAGTGGCATCTACCACAACAGTACCTGAAAATTTAGTACTCTTACAGATTTTTTAAATAATATAAACACAATGATTTTTCACTGCATAAATCCTCTCTAAAAATATGAGCATGTGCTACTAAAAGAAATCAGAAATCTTTTATTGATAATGATTTTGGTTTTGAATCACCTGTAACCCTTGCTTTGGCTGTCAGTTTTATTTATAACTGAATGCAGATTTGATTGAAATAGTTGTTTTTTGTAGGAGCAATTCAAGTGAAAGCCCATATCTTAGAACTGAAGTTTACCATTTCAACTGGTCAGTACAAGCAAGTGATCTTCCATGCTGACACTTCGCTGGAGTGTATTTTGGCTTCTCTGCCTATGATTACGTATTCAGGTTGTGCTAGATGTGGTTTGGAACTACAGGCAGATGAGAACATGATCTACAAGCAATGTTTTAGATGTTTGCCTTACAGCAAAGTGAAAGCATTCTACAGGTAAACAAAAGAAAACTAAAATAATGTGTGCTGTTAGGGAAGTAAACTACGACTTTCTCCATCGTAAGTTCCCCCATATATAAAATTCTGTATTTAAGGTGCAGTTAGCAGTTCCTATTCTAATAAAATTTCAAGGAGCTGTTCTTTAATTACTGTATTATATCACCATTATTTATGGATTATATTCTTTGTTTAAAACTTCTTAATTTTTTGAATGCTACATCGTATAGTAACAAGGTTTACCTTGTACTTTGTCAGTAAGCTAAGAAGGAGTAGAAGCTTGAGGACCAAAGGATAACTCTTTCAGTATCTTGTTTCAGCCTAAGTTTGAAATAGTGTGAACACACAACTATATTTTGAAACTGATTAATCAACTTCAGCCTTACAGAAATAATATTAACAAATATTTTCGATAAACATTTCCATAGAAAGCAGAGATACTAAGTTATCAGTAGATGGCACTGTGAGACAAGATGTATATACACATTTACTTAGAAAAAATAAACAGATCGAGTTGATGTAGGAACAACATTATGAACTAATTGTTCAAATCCTAAGTTTATCATGGGCTTTAGAAATCTAAGTGTCAGAGCAACTTGAAAGACGTGTAGGTAGAGAAGGTTTGTTGAGACAATCATGGACTTAGTAGAATTCTATAATATGTACATTTTCTACCAAATTTTTTTCTAAAATTATTCCTAAACTATTTCACAGTGAGTTTAATGAATCCTTGCATACTCAATTGTTTCTCACTTGGCTTTGATTTAAATACTAGAATCCCATTTTCTAGCAAGGTAATGACTTAGTATTTTTTCTCTATGCAAAGTAGTCTTGCATCTTGAAATTTATATGCTATTTATTTTCCTGTAAGGGAGGATTAAGTGCAGAGAGTTTTTCTTAACTGAAAAGGTTCCCCTAATCTTTCATAAGATTATGCTCTGTCATGTGGTCCTGAAGGATCTCAGTTTACTCTCTTGCACAAAGGTGGTAAAAAAAAATTATAAAAGATTTCCAACGTTTATTTTCAGCATGTGATCACATCTTGATGTGGATCTTTAATGCACAACTTTTTTCAAAGAAAAGTCTGTTGTTTTTGCACTGAAATTTTACTCTGACTAGTAGGAGTGCATCTCCTTGATAGTATTTCCAAGTTTTGTATTGTAGGATAATTTCATACCTTTACACCTTAATAGGAGGAAAAATCTGTCTCTTTCTAAAGAAGTACCTTGTTAAAACTAAATTAACTTACTAAATATGCAGTTCTAACATATGTCAATTTTTGTATGTCAGTGGTTAGTGTTGTGCATAGTTTTATAAACAAGACTAACTAGTAGAAAACTTTTTTCTGAAGTTTGCCAATTCACATCCCCTTATCTCAGACTGGTTTTAATCCCTCAATGTAAGGAGGTAGTAAACCTAGTATGCTCTATTTCTAGCAATGCAATAGTTACCAGCATCTACTTGGGAGTAAAATCTGCATGTTGTTTTCTACTTAGTATGAGTAAATGTAGTAATACTAAACGCTGCAGACTTCTTAAAACATAGGTTTAGTCTGTAATTTGATTTGCTACTTTGATCCAGGGAATGTAGTAACTTATTAACCTAACATAGATTTTTTTTAAATTATTATTACTTTAAGACTGTGAATATAGGCTATGAAATAGACACTTTGATAGGAAAAGAGATATTATGACAGGATCTTGGTATTTAAGAGACTTAAATGACCTTAAAATCTCAGATTTCAGTACTGTAGGCCAGTAAAGTTATCCTCTATAGTCATTTTTTATTTTGAAATGTAGGAGCCCAGTTTTGTTGATCTGCTGTGATTGTAATGAAGCTCATCTTTTCCTTCAGATGGTGAAGGCACAAGTTTTAGATTATTTGTGTGTGCTTAGAAGGCTTTCTTTTTTTCACAAGTTAGTGTTCAGTGTTAGATACCCAGAACAGTAGCAGTCAATAATGAGGCAGAAGATCCTAGAAACTTAAGTTCTGTCATAAAATGTGTATAAATATTTCTATAATCTTTTTGAGCTAGGACAATATGAATATCAAGCTAGAAGAAATCATGAAAACTAAGACAAATAAAAATATTTTTATTTCGGAGCTCACCTCCTAGATATCAGATATTTGAGATAATCCCTGTTTTCTTCTGGTTTTGCCCAAACTTTCAGTTTCCTAGCATCTTTTCCCTGCAATTTGGTATGATGGTAGCATTCCCTTAGGATAATTCATTTTTCAGTCTATGCCAGTAGGTGTGTGTCTTTTAAAAAGGTAAACATTTTAACAGCAGCAACGAGATAGGAGATTCCTTGGTGCTTAGGCTCAGTGGGAATTGAATCTAACTCTTCTGTACTAGAGGAAAAGCCCATTTCACTGGCATGCTTCACTGGCTTTGTATACAGGTACTAAAGACTATTTACTCAGACTCTAAAGAATATTTTTATATAACTATGCCTTTAGTGAAATTTAGTTATATCCTTAAATATGTTCTAACTCTTTTACCATGTTTTAAATTGATATTAAACCCAGTGTTATTTAAGGAATAAAGTTAATCACAAAACTGCATTTTCTGTGGTGCTAGTCAAGGAAAATTAACTTGAAATAATCCACAGATAATCAGACATGAAGTTCTTATCTCTTTTGATCACTTAAGATTATGAAATTTAGCAGTAGCTTTTAGATTAACAGATGGCAAGTCAAATGGTATGCCTACTGGGAAAGTGGCATACTTGCAGTCACTTGCCTTTGTGCCTCATAGGCATTCAAATTAATGCTGTTAGGTACATTGTGCATCATGCTAACTGAATTTATTAATAAACCTCGAATTGTCCATATACCACAGTACTGGCTGACTGCCCTATTTGACAGTGCAGCTCTTCTTGTCTCTTGAAGTGACTGCTCTTGTTTCATTGCTGCCATCTCTGCAGAGGGCACATTTTATCCAGTTGGGAGCATCTCCTATTGCAAAGTTCTGCACTGAAGATGATTGTGCCTTATTTTATTACTTTATTTCACATATCTTGTTTTGGTACTATTTCAATGATGTTATAACTAAGATTTACATTATTGCGATACATCCTGATGTTTACTATTTCAGTTTCTTCTATGGGATGGTCAGAATAAGAGCATTGGATCCTGCTTTGATCAAAGCAGTATAGATTTTCTCAAAAGCATGAGGATTGTGGTGGTGCAGATGTTGCAGGTCAAATTGTAAGTAGTCTGAGGGCAGTGAGAGAGCATATGTTAGGTAGTAACTGCATCAGCTGTATAAATGACAGGCTTAGTAAAATCACTCAAAAGCTTGAAAGCAAGCAGGAACTACCTGTTGAACATCACTATAGAGGACTGCTAAGGTATCTCACGGAAGCATAGGGAAAAGAAGCAATAGCAAAGATTTTGGGGGCAGAACAGTAAAGAAGGTATGACATCAATGATGACGTGGAAGGAAGATAAATACTTGAAATATTAAAATACTTGAAGACAAATACTAAAAAAAGAGAATAATTTCTTACCAGTTGTTTGTCATCCATTATGTGAAACAGCAAAATCTGGAAAGACTGGTTTGTGAGACAGCAGTCCCTAACCAGGTTCATTTCAGACCTAATAGGAATACTATTGACCATATCCTATGTAGAAAATAATTTCCAGGAAGAGGAGGAATTTTTTTACTTGTTTAGTGCTATGTGAAACAACTCGATATTTGTCATAGTACAAGAGATACTGTCTTGGTATTACGAAGTGGCTATGAAGTGGTTTATTAAGACAGACAAAATTAAGACAGGTGATGTTGATACAGATGGTATAAATCCAAGTGATACAGCAAAGCTTGCCTCCTTACTTTGCATTTTAAATATTTATGTACCCCTTGTATTTGTAGGTACATAAACTTACATACCATATTTATACTTTAAATGGATAAAGTTCAAAGCCATAAATGACATAACACTGATTTCATAACAGTGCAGTTCTCATTGCATTCCAGAAAAATACCACTGCTAAAGCATTGTTTTCTGCAGTTGTCTAAAAGTAAGGCTTGAGAACTTTAGAAGCTATTATAACATTGAGTTGTAAATTTGGTATGTATCAAACTCATTCCATCTCTATAGATTTGACAGAGGAGTGCGTAGATATTTTCTGGGTTTTTTTTTCTAGTTCATGGTGTTTTGTTGGAGGGTAATATGACATTGTATTTTACTCAGAAATTCTGCTTCAAGCATCAAACTATAGCAGCTAACTTTCAAGAATCTTGTTTTCTGATCTAGACCTGCCTTGATGACAGTAGAAGACGGAGGATATGAGATTTATGTTCATGTAGTATCTGAGTTGATGGAAAAACTCTTCCTCAATATTCCTGCAGACTGGCTCAACAGATTAGTAGGTACTGTCTCATGAATTACTTGTGATGGAAACAGGCAGTAAAGTTCACAAACAATGTAAAATTTTTAATTATTGGCAATTTAGAGTTGAGATGAGATTTTTCTGGAAATACAGTGATTGCTGATACTGTATGAGACCTAAAAAAACAACCTCAAAGAGCATGCTTCAGTATTCTCTCAGCTTCACAAGAGTATGGTATAAACATTTGATTTCACAAGATGGTACGAACATTTGTTGTATAGCCAAGTATTCAGTAAACTGAATGTACTCCTTTACGTGCAAAATGGAATCTCTTAGCAGTTTTTAGAAACAGCTGACATGCTTTTATGATGTAACTGAGCAGTCTTTCAGACACGCTTCCATGATAGATCCTGTTTAACTTGTTGAGAGGTGTTTTACACGATCCACAAGTGTTAGTTTAATAAGACAGTCTTCGGATGTTGTTTTAAAAAATATTTTAAAAAAAAAAGCTAGTTTTCTATTCAGATGTTGAGCTACACTTCTGGTAATTCAGTGCATCTTTTGTGGAGGTGGAAATTTAATATTAGGTGTTTACTGTGAAAATAAAGAGTAAATTGGTTTGTTCTGTCTTCTACAGTGCCCTCTTCAGATATAACATACAGCACAATAGTAGCAGATCTGTGTCGTTTGCTGCTAGCAGATACAGAAGCATCCTATTTTTTGGAAATCAGGAGCCATTTTGTGCTAGATGAAAACAGCTATCCTTTGCAGAAGGATTTTCATCTGCTAAGTTTTCATCCTGATCTTTGAAGCATTGGCCTCTGCAATAACTGTGTAACAGAGTCCATGGGAACATACAGATGGCAAACAGAAGAAAAATGAATTAGCTGAAGGAAGAAAATCTCTTTAAAATACAAGAACATATTTTTGGTTTTAANNNTTAACTTATACAAAAGGAGGACTGGCATTGGATACCTGTTAATAGTATATACTGCTGCTGTAATGATAAATTGTCATAAAGTAGATTTTTATACATATATTTTAATATTTATAAATTCTTCCTGTGTGTCTGTTTTCCATTTCTTCCCAGAAGAGCTCACTAGTATTGAGAGACTGAGTTTTTCTCAGATATGGCAGGTTAGAGAAAGATAGCCACAATTCAATAACATTCTTTTAGTTATATGATGGATTGTCTTATCCTATACATTATCTGTAACTTGGTTATGTCTTTACTTGTTTTGCTATGGTGGTCTCTTTCTTCTTTTAGCAACAGAACTTCCACTTTACCCTTGGCAATTTTGCTGCCATTTTCTCTTGTAAAACAGACCTGTCTCACTGAATCTAATTTTGTGTATCTAGATTGTACCAATTTAAGTGGTTTTAAACAGTTTGAATTGATGCATTCTTTCATGGACCCTTTAAATTACTTTGTTGTTGTATTTATTGTTGTAGTATTTAACCAGCATAAGTTGGCAAATAAGCTTAATCACCTTAAGCCAATTTAATCAGTATAACACTGGTCTGTAAAATTTTCTCCAAACTTGATTAGATTTAAAAATGAATGTAATTATTTTTAAAATCTTAGTGTATTCTGATAGTGTTTTTATCAATAAAAGACTAAACAATGACTGCAGCTGACTTCATAAGGTAACAGTCTCATAATCATTACTCTGCAAAAGCTGTTAAATACATAGATCAGTATTTTTCTTTGATATAAAGATATCAAGATATCTTGCAGAGGCTGGTAGAAGCTGTAGATGTGAATCTCATTTGCTAGCTAGATCTTTTCAGATCCTTACCTGCACTATTCTCATCTAGGAAATCAGTTCCACATACATTGTTTCTGCTGTACTGTCATGGTTTAGACCCATCTGGCAAACACAAAACTGTTCTCAAAACTGACATTGATAAGTCAAGTTGTCAAATGTATTATAAAGCAAGTCATGTGACTGTTGAACAACTTACTTGTGCTGTTTGTGGAAGTGGCACTTACAGTTGAATAACCATATTTCTTGGTGCTAGTTTGGATCTGTTGTTGTATTTGGGACTGGGTTTTTAATGATGTTGATTAAAGCTATGTGTAAGCTATGTATTTTGTGTACCAATAAAGGAGATCAGTCTGGCAGCAAGAATCCTAAGCATTATTGGATGACTTTGAAGGAATTCATTCTCAGCTTGAGGTTTCACAAGGTCACTTACCTTATTTCTGTATTTACTGATGTACTGATCAATCTGGTCAGATTCTATTGATCAGATACATTTGTGCAGTTTTGCTTCTCAATAGCAAGCTTAATTTTCTGGTCTAAGCCTTAGGAATCCTCTGATAAAATAATTCCCCAGTATTTTTGTCAGTCTCTGAAACAACCTGTGACAGTTTTGTCAGTGAGCATAGAAATGCTGATCTTACGTCAGCAAAATTAAACTTCCTGCTGTGCCAAGAAACCTGCAAAAGAGCACAGTGACACCACACTAGCACCACTGGTGTGCAAGTCAAATGCAAAGGGCAGAACAAAATCTCCAGAAGAAACTAGATAGTCCCTTACACAAAGGAAAGACTGCAGAGCCTCTGTAGAGGAATGGTAATTTCCATGTTGTTGTCCCTAGGCCAAGGGGGAACCAGTCATAGAAGAGATTAATTGTAGTGTCTTTCTGATAATCAAGAATGAAAACTTAATTTTGCTACTGTCAATAAATTGTGCTAAAGATAATACGAAAAAGTCATAGCTTTATAAAAGGAGAATTCAAGAGATGTGGTATGATTTTAATTTCACCTCACTGTAAAAACACTTTTTATACATTATTCTACCTGTGCTTTACTCACTAGTGCCCGGTTCTCAAATGTGAATGTCTTAATGCCAGGGAAAATTATGTTGAAAGGAAGAGCAATTTCGGTGTTCGGTTTTAAATGAGATATTAGCACCAGTGCTGGTACTGTATGAGCATTTTGAGTTTAGCAAGTCTCTTGAAAACCAGATGTCAATGACATTAGAGAAATTCTAGAGACTTTTACATCCTGTCAAGTGTGGTGTCTCTAGGATAACTTTGGGTAGAATTATGCCACCTGATTGCCATGATTACGATAGGTGAGCTGTGTGTGGCTAACCACCAAGTTCTACATACTGTGGCTAAGTCTCTCCAGATGACATGGACCTGACTGCCTCATTCTCCTCATTTTTCAGATCACCATTGTGACTTGTCTAACAGCATTCCTTCTTGAAATCTAAGCTACAAACATAGCACTATGGTTCAATGTTAATTTTAAATGACCATCATTCAACAGTTTCTTTAGTTCCTGTCTTCGCTTATGTAATTGTGCATAAAATTTCTCAGTTCTGCTGCCTTATGTTTTACTACTTCATGCTTTTCTCCCTGCCTTTCAAACAGGAAGCTGTTTCTATGCCTCCATCCAGCATAAAGATTTTTTCTGAAGGAGCTTTCTGATCCTTTATCACCTGTACTGCTTCTTGCTCTCTCTGATCAAGATGCTGCTTTTAGAATGTACTGTTATATTAAGAGCAAGCAATTATCAAATAAATCTATCTGGTCTCTCATTTTATCACTTAAGAGAAAGGATGGAGTAGTGCAGATGGCAATGCTCATTAGACTTCCTAAGAGACTAGAATCGATATAGTTTTAATTGGGAGAGAAGGTAGGGTAGAGAGTGATCCACAAGGGAATATAAGTAAATACTCTTGAGTGGCAGTAGCGCTTCTTCTGCAAGATCCTGTTCTCTAGAACAAGAGTATAACTTTTATTCATGTCTGTTCGAAAATGGTGGCAGGTTGCTGCTGTCATGTGATGGGGTTGTACTTCTCATTAAGTTACATGCTAAACTTACTGCAGCAATTTAGAAATTCCTGTATCTGTCAGTAATAATGGGAATCATTGAGGACGATGAGATGTTTTGTATGAACTCCTCTTTCTTGGATAGGGGATTTTCTGTGCTATGCATCTTGACGACATTTTTTTTCTTTTTTTTAGAGGGAAAGCAGCACCATTAGGCACTGAGAGGTCTTGGATTCATTCTTTCTCTTTCATCTCAGTATATGTCTCAAGCACAAGACCAGATGGATGATCCTTAAAAGGCAATAGGTAAAAAAAAAAGTATTATGTGACAGTTGATAACACTGTTATAACTCCCTACTTAATAATATTTCTCATTTTACTGCAATAAATCAGGGAGGCTGAAATGGAGATAAGCTGGTGGAGTCAGGCTCTGCGCTCTGTTCAACAGCCAGATAACACACAGGATCAAGGGGCCCCTCTATCCTGCCCCTCAGATGGAAGA
>VYZX01018159.1:500-28750 GCA_013401335.1 Brachypteracias leptosomus
CTCCTCGTCGTAATCGGACTCATCCTCGGATACCGAGCTTGATACCGACAGTTCTTCCTTTCGTTCTCTTCCCAGCGCCTTCGCCACACCTCCAGTTTTAGGTCAAACTGCCATGTCCGTTGCTATCGCCACTGATGTGGGCATCGCCGCCACTACAGCGGGTGCAGGTGGTGGAATCCTAAGTGCTGGAATCCTCGGTGCCTCAAAAAGCTGCGTTGAGGTAGACTTCGAGCCCCCATGCTCAGAGGTAAAGGCTGCAAANACTCGTTATATACCCACCAGCGCTGACCATGCGCTGGAAGCACAACTCTGATTGGTAACAAACTCTGCCAGGCACTAAGCAACATCTCCTGATTGGCCAGGCACTGCTCTCAAGGCGCCGCCCTTGGTTCCGCCTTCTGCCTTTTTCTTGCTGCTTCACTGCCGCTGCACGTGCTGTACATGGCTGTCCTTGTGTGGCCTTGTTTACGTGCTCCCTGTAGCCGTCCTTGTGTGTCCTTGCTGGCGCCACCAAGTCTGGGTTTGCTCACATGCCCATTCTTATGGAGATAACTCTCCACAGGACACTTTGTAAGAACCAAAGTATTATAAAACAAAAATATTTACTTATGCAATATGTTGTTCAATTAAGTATACTGAAGCACTAATTAATTTGCTAAGCAGCAACTGCCAATCATTATCAAGGCCAAATAAATATCCCAGTAGGCAGAAAAAAATTTTTTTAAAAAACAAACCACCAAACATATTGTTTTAAAAGAGTACCTTCATTTTGCATTACTTACAGCAACTAAAATCCAAAAGAATGTAACTGAAAGATATGGACCTGAGACTAGAACATCCATATTCAAAGCAATTATTCCACCAAATACTGATGAAATTCCAATAATCACCTCAATTACCTAAAAAAAGAGGAGCACACAAATTATTAACCATGCATTTGAACACCAAATTTCCTATTTGCATATAGAAAGAAACTCACTGGAAGGAAAAAATGCATTTATGCTATTAGCTATGCATGAAATCAATGTTTTTCGGATCTAAAATATGGCAAAACTCCAGCTGGCTTAAGTGAAAACAAGATCAGCGCTATTATACATATTTATACTCCCATTTATTAGCTCCACTGAACAAGAGTTCAGTTTATGCTATTTATCCTTAAGTTATTAAGTAGTTTCCTTCCTATTATACATGGCAGCTGTCATTTATCTTGCAATATTCTAGAAGGAAACAATTTAAGATATATCTCTCATTTCTGTCTTTATTCTTTCAGCTCTTACACACACCGATCTCTTCCTGGCTTTATAGAAGCTTAGCACTTAGAAAAATGAAGGAACAAATTGATTTAATAAAAGAAAACAATGCTTTTCTTACTGAGTATGACTTCAGAATTCGAGCAGGAAAGCTGACATTGCTCAAAACGACAGGACTGTCATATGCAGTATTCTAGAGGGGAATAAAAAAATAACGATCAAAAAAATACACAAAGCAACATATTTCTTTCTAATATCCTGTACAACCTGTTACAGATCCTAACAGTGGCATGCAATCTCTGGTTGGCCCATCAGAGCTGACAGTGACACACCACAGTGTTCACCAGTGTCAGACCACATCACATTAAAAAACAATGAGGAAGTCTCAGATTAGCTGTTACATAATCATCATCCAGCAATGAAATATGGTCATCTTGTCTCCCTTTTCCACCTTCAAAGTACATACTTTCTTCCTGAGCCTTCAGATTTTACTGAAGTGGCTAAACAGTAGCTGAGGACAGCATACTACATGACTTTATCCAGCAAGCAATACTTCTACTGGAACACAAAATGGCATAGCACATTTGCTTCACTATTACTTAAAAAAAGTACTGTTGTAGAAAAATGAGGGTGGGATTTAGAAGAGTGCCTCTGACTAAAGAAAACTTTATTTATAGCCCCAAATCCAATATTCATTGTCCAGATAACCACCAAATGGGCATACACAACAAATACTTTCCCCATCTCGGGCTTCAAAAAGGCACTGCTTGCTTACATACAAGTCACAGTATTCTAATGTTTCAAACATCGTTTAGTTTTGTTCTACAAAACCAGAAATGAAACATTTGCCCTGCCTGTTCATAAGATATTCAAACAACTCTGTGCTGTACAATTGCAACAGGTCATTTTGCAGAGGGACCACTGCACTCTTAAAGACAGAAGAGGCTATTACTGTTTAGGATGGTACTTATTGTTCAAATCTAGTTTTAACGTGTCATGCAAAGATATATACTGGAGTCATCAGTAACTTGTGGATATATGTAATACAGGAAAAATAGAGTATTTTTTAACACACATCAAAAAATAGACATTTTTAATCCTTAAGGGTACCTACTTTCTTTCTTGTACAGCAGTCTTCAGTAGACCTAGCTGAAATGATCACAGTAGTTGCCATGAAGATTTCCAGCAGAATAAGTAGAATCAAGTTGAAATTTATCTGTCAGTAAAATCCAAAGCATAAATGAGTTACATCTTCCAAAACAAAAACAAAGGAGGGGATGGGATATAGCAGGATCCAGCAGGCTATTTTCTGTTATATTTAGACGTTACCTATTAATTTGATACCTTGTTAAATATTTTCTTTGTTCTTGATGAATTTCTAGGACAACACTTAGCTAAGTTAAATGTTAGTATTTATTTCATTTATGGCAATATTCTGCCTGAAGATTTTATCACTGTCTTCCAGAAGAGCACTTAAGGACAAGATGGTGATTGCTGGCTACGTCTGCATTTGGCAGAACCTTCCATGTGAAACCAGAACACTGCAGCAGATCATGGAAGATTCATGGGAACAGAAAGAGGGCAAACAAGAGCAAGCCCAACTAGCCCAGGGGAAAGAAGGGCCACAGGCTCCCAACCCCTGTGCTGCAATCCAAATGGTGCGATACAATGCCTAATGCCAAATGAAAACATAATCCAAAGAACTGGGCCAAGAACCCTAGCTCTGTGCTCTACCCAATGCTATCAGAGCACTGATGAATGCTCCTTGTGGTTTCATAAGTCTTACAGGTCTAATGGACTACATTATTTTGCAAAAACATGGATGTTGCCATTCCTCCTGCCATTGACCATCTTCTAGAGACAAGTAAGTCAATCTAATATTTAACATTTCTCTTCAGTTCCTTATTAGCTCATGAAAAGAGATAGAGATCTACTCTACATGGGCTGAATAATTTTCTACAGGCGTGCAAGTTAGGCAGAGTGGATCTTCCTCTTTGTCTTCAAAAGCACCATGCTTTTCCACTGTGTCCTGGTTTGAGTTAGAACCAAACCAATTCTGTTCAGAGATTTTATTTCTGTGGGGAGGAGTGGGCTGGACAGGTGACCCTAAACTGACCAACGAGGTATTCCATCCCATATAGGTCATATTCAGTATAAAGCTGAGGGATCACGAGGGTCTCGACCCTTTTCCCTTATGCCATCTCTTCAGTATATCCTTATGCCTGGATGTTCTTCCCCTTGGAATCCTTAGGCATTTTCTTCTTTTCGGGGCCTCCCTTCTTCCTTTGGTGGACCCATCCCTTGCCTTCGGCCTTCTGCCTTCTCGGCCCTTCCTTTGATCCCGATTCATGTGTTCCTAAACCCAGCTCCTGAACCCGGTTCCCGTCAGCTGCTGAGCCCAGTCTGGGACTTGTCAGTGCCAGTTCCACAGCCTCACTGGTGATAGTGATGTAATTTCCATCAGGAGGAGGTTGGGTTCAATACTTGTTTTGTATATATTTGTATATATTCTATTTTATTATCATTATCTTCATTAAAGCTGTTTTAGTTTTCTAATCCGGCAGCCTCTCTCTCTCTCGTTCCCTTCCTCTCCTGTTTGGGAGGGGACAGGGACATAAGTCTCTCTCCCTTATTTTTCATTCTCTTCCTCTATTTGGGGGGGAAGAGGGGTTAACAGAGAGCGTCTGTTGTAGGTGGGTTGGACCTAAACCTCAACACACTGGCAGCCCAAGAAAATACTTGGTGACCAGGTCAGGACCTTTGGGCAAAATACCAAAGGTTTATGGAGAACTGACTCCATTCAGAACTTATACAATTATAGGAAACCATTATTCAATAATGTGGAACAGATTCATATTGTTCCTTCACATCAGACCTGCTTTGTAGATGATCAGATTTCAGTTTTTCTCTGACATATATCTTGCAGTACACATTTTTTGGAAAAGATGATAAATAGCAGATTTGAGAAGCTTTTTTGGGCACTGAAATTCATCCTTCTCAGGAAAAACCCTAATTGGAACTATGTGCCTCACGGTACAAAACAGACTGTACAGTTGTCCTTGAGCCACAAACAGCAATAAATGTCATAGAGGTAAGCTTCCAGGGAAAGTGCTAGCATAAAGAATAAAGATATTATTTGGCAAAAGAAGGGGCGACAAACATGTGACCTGCAGAATAATTTAACCTAGCCTGTAAATTCCTATGATTTGAACGTGCTTTGTCAAGTCCATGGGACCCGACAGGATACACCCACAGGTACTAAGGGAACTGGTGCATGAGATTGCTAAACCGCTCTCTATTATATTCCAAAAGTCATGGCAGTCTGGTGAAGTCCCCACTGACTGGAAAAATAACCCTCATTTTCAAGAAGGGAAAGAGGGAGGAGCTGGGGAACTATAGGCCAGTCAGTCTCACTTCCATGCCCAGTAAGATCATGGAGCAGATCCTCCTGGAGGCACTGCTGAGGCAGAAGAATAATGAGGAGGTGACTGGGTACAATCAACACACCTTCACCAAGGGCAAATCATGCCTGAAAAATCTGGTGGCCTTCTATGAGAAGGTCACAACATCAATAGACAAGGGTAGAGCAACTGATGTCATTTACCTGGACCTGAGCAAAGCCTTTGACACTGTCCTGCATGACATCCTGGTCTCCAAGCTGGTAAAATATGGGTTTGATGGATGGACAACTCAGTGGATAAGGAACTGGCTTGATGGNTTGTGGCCTTCTAGTATCTTAAGGGGGCCTACAAGAAAGCTGGGGAGGGGGAATAGCTCAAAGCTAGAGGTGGGTAGATTCAGATTAGACGTTAGGAAGAAGGTCTTCACCATGAGGGTGCTGAGACACTGGAACAGGTTACCCAGAGAGGAGGTGGAAGCCCCATCCCTGGAAATTTTTAAGGTCAGGCTGGATGGGGCTCTGAGTAATCTGATCTAGTGGGAGGTGTCCCTGCCCACGGCAAGGGGGGTGGAACTAGATGATCTTTAAGGTCCCTTCCAAGCCTGATGATTCTATGATTCTATGACTCACAGAGCTGGTAATGACGTGGGCTGGCAAGGCCACACTATACAGTGCAGTGCCAACTAGTTGTACAAGTTTTGAGTCCAGAGGCACTGTAACTACATTGATGGACTAGCTCCTTTAGTGTTAGGTATAGGAAGTAAGTAACAGAAATTGAAAAAGTAATAGTAACTAAACTAGATTTTTAAAATTAAATTTTATTTTCCCTGTATTTTTTCCCCGATATGACATGTCCAGAATATCTGCTAGAGACTTCCACTTAAAAAATTAGTTTGATAGCCCTAGACCAAAGTAAAAATATATCTAGTTTTGGAGTTTAGGTGGCTTTGTTGTTTTTATTTTTTAAACACAAATATAGCTGAAGCTAGAAGTACCTTTTTGCACCATCTGTAACAATGAGAAATTCAATGTTAGATTTCTAAGCACTGAAGAAAATTCTCTCTACAACTACTACTATACATAAAATCTATCACCAGATGTAGAGAACAAAGTAAGCTGTGGCCCTAATCCTCTTCCATGACTAAGGAACGTTCAACTGCAACTGGGTAGAAAGTAGTAATTAGCACAACCTTAACACAATTTGCTCTGAACCTTGGCCAGGTATTAAAAATGTGGTTCACTGAAACCGTATGAAAGGGCTGAATCAATTTCAAGATTAAATAATTTAAAGTTCAATATACTTGCTTAAATGCATACTTTTAACATGATTTAAGATATTCTACAGATGTTTAAAGACATCTGCATAGGTCTGACAAATAATGGACAGAGGACCTAAGGACACCGATGCCCTCTTGGATCAGTGGCTGAAGCAAGGCAGGACAAGCCAGCACATACCTAATGGGAGACACATGCTTACGTTTAGTCAACCAAACCAAGCACCTATACACCAGCATCTGTGTGCAACCACATTGCCTGCATTTCCACTACTGCCAGTGGAGACCTAGTCTACACAGACAAGAGGGAACTCCAAAAGCTACTGGGTCAGTCACTAGAAGCAACATTCAATTTTACTGGCTGCTAGTGTCATTTGAAATACTCAATCATATTGAACATGCCTGCACAAATGGGATGTATGACACAGGACTGACAGGAGATTCTCACCCATCCAGGGTAGAAGAAGCAGTCAGGCACAATATTTCACAGCATTTTTAAAATGTTTAAGTTCAGGCCACAGAATCCTGCCATCTACACTGAAGCAAACATGACTTTATTGCAGGCTCCCAGTGACTAGATCATCTCAACCACAAAGGAGGTACAGACACTCAACTCATAAGGAGACAATAAATGTATGGAGTCAATTTGAATCCTGTTCAAGGTCTGAACACGTTCAGCTGCAGTGGCCAGCATGCATGAGGTTCATCCATTTTTGTCCATCAGGTTTCTTAGCACGAGCTGGGAAGGAAGAGTGGCAGCAGTGGCAGTTTGCACATTTTACACATCGCATCCTTCATGTTGAAAGTGCAGTAACTACAGGACTGCACCCCACTGGAATGGTGTCACAGTCACAGCCTAGGACATGGCTGGTATCTTGCATTCCAATTATCTATCTGATTTTGTAGAGATACCCATGAACACAAGTAACACCAATGAAGTACCCAGGTCCTTTATAAAAGGGGGGTAGGTTTAAATGTGAATTGTCTTAATTGGATAAATTTATCCTTTTTATGAGTCTTCCTGCTTTTAAACTACTGGCAGTGATTTCACACCAGAGCTAGTACAATTTTCTTGTGCAGTTTCCCATGGGTAGGGGAGATAAATATGATGATGAAAGAACAGTTAAAGAGATGGTATTCTACATTCTCTTTGTACCACATGAGTAATAGAAAACAGCTGGCAGTGAGCTGTGAAACAGGGCTACTGTCTCACTGAAAGAGTATTCTTCGAAGAGGAGAGCAAGCTGGCACCAAGTCTTAAGACAGAAAGGTTCAAAAAAGCTTCAGAGCCAGCTTTGCACACAGTTATCCTGATTTATCTTTATTCAGTGATCCACAACACAGCATGGGCATGCAAGAGGCAAGTGAAAAGAATTAAAGCCACCTAACCAATATCTTGTGGATATTATTGTAGATAACCAACATTTGAGAAAGAGAGAATCTGCCTTTTATAAATTCAGTGTTTGCCACTTACACTTTTCCAGCCTAATATAATCTCTTTTTTCAAATGGCTTGACCTGCCTTGAAAATATAAAAGCTGTTAATATTTAACAGAAAATGCAAAATTTTATGCAGTCTAAAAACTACTGACTCCAAAAGTATGCTACTAAATTTAAGCTCTTACACACAGGGTCAGCTCAAAGCTTCTCAAAGAGCATAAGCAAAATTGATTTTGTCACACTGAGCCCCATGACAAAACAATTATTTATTGTGGTGGCAAAATCAGTCCCTTGGGCCCACCTTTCCTGGGCAGACATAGCCCTCCACTGTCCCAACAGCACTGCAATCCTGTCTACCAGGGGTAGGGAATGCAAAGGGTCTGCCAGTCTCCAGTCACACTTCTCTGCTGATTTCTCTCAGAATGCCTGGACTAGTTTCTAATACTTGAACTCTCAACCAAGAAAAGAAGGGGAAAGGCAGTACCCCCACGTCTTGTACATAACTCATTCAGCTCCAACAGCCTAAGACACTTGAGGGGGCAAATGCATGAGGGAACTGCTACACTAGCAATAAGCTAGCAAAGGCTGTGCTAAGAATTGACTGGTGTAAGCTGTCCTGAGATACACACAGCACCCAGGCGGCCATGACATTGCCCCCTCCAACACAGGGCAAAATTGCCCACATCTAAAGCCAGTGTTGCTTGAATTCAAGTGATCTGACTGTTCAGAGTGCTAAATCTCCACAGCTCCCACTGACTGCAGAACTCCGTATCTCTGCAAACAAGGCCAGCTGCACAGAAGTGTGAAGCTAGACTTCATTACCTAACTTAAAAAGCAGATTTGTAAGTATTGGCCTAATATACTGCACTTTCTAAGAGGAAGTAAACACAATTAATTTTAAAGCTCCACATTTGTGAAATCTAGAGCTAACCAGATGCTATTAAAATAGCATAGATAACTCCAAAGCAAACTCTTATCTCTGCACTATTTTTCTATTAGAAAAGTCTTTTGTTACTAATTCAGATCTGCGGTATTATTACAGGAAGCCATTATTACTGCTGAACTCTTAGTATCACAACAGCTGATATGACAGTGGGAGGAGAACTGAAGAGGAGCACGCGAGAGCAGTCATTAACCTTCATATGAAATGTATAATGTAGTTGTATTGAATACTGCTATTCTGTGATAGTCCATCATGAATATTCATCAACAGTAATGATAATACCTATCGCTCTGTTATTTTGCAGAATCACAGAATGTTAAGTGTTAGAAGAGACCTCTGGAGATCCTCTAATCCTTCCCCCCGCCACAGCAGGTTCACCTAGGGCAGGCTGCACAGGAATATGTCCAGGTGTATTTTGAAAGTCTCCAGAGAAGAAGCCTCCACAACCTCTCCAGTGCTCTGTCACCCTCACAGTAAGGAAGTTTTTCCTTACATGACTCAAATCTAGTGATCTTGTCCCAGCATGAAACGTGTGCTTCAAATGACATAACTGCTGCATTCTCTTTGCTGATGATGCACAAGGAAAACGTTCATCAAAAGTTTCTTTCCTGGCCTCACAAGCAAAACTATCCATCAGTTTCCCAGTCTTGTCTTACTCAGAAGAGTAAAGCTACTGCTAGATGATCTCTTCTTACAGACCAAGTAGGAATACTGGGGTACTGACAACAATATAATTACATGGGATCTCCACTCACCTCAGACCATCCCCTCCCTCTTTTTTTTTTAACAAAGATAAATGTAGTATTAATTAGTAATTGTTTTAGTAACTTACATTTATAGCTGATGGATTGAGGACAAGCTTGCATCCAAACCAAACTAAGCATGTTGTTGTAACAGCAAATGTAGAGACAAACAGAATCTGAAAATTTGGTATCTGAAAAACAGTTTCAGAACGGTTTTCTCACTTATTTTAGCCAGGAAAAAAAAAAAAAAAAAAAGATATAATTGCCAATAAAATCTTATACTTACCACATTAATTTTATTCCTTGCTATAGCAAAGCTCACAACTGCTGAAGGAATACACTGGGAAAATTAAAAGAGAAGACTAGTGGGATAGTCTGCACAAAGAACTTTACATATATTTCTATGCATGTATTTTATTTGTTCTGAATTCCTATTTCAGCTAACTTAAACAGAAGATCAGAAACGCTGAGGCAAGTCTGTCACTCTTGTCTGAGTTCATTAATTACAATCAGTATCTGAGTACAAGAGGTTTAAATATGCCTTCCACATCCCTCAGTTTTGAGTAGCTACCCAGCACAATGTGATGAGTAAAGGAAAGAAAGAGTCTTTCATGAGGCATTTCATGCCTTTGTTGGTTTAAATTAACTCTAGAAGGCCTGAGATCCATGAGCAGGAAAAGAGAAACACTGCTACTCCCAAACTGGGCCTCCACATTCTTTCAGACAGACAAAGTTGTGGTTGTGTAAGCTAAAATTTGGCTAGTCTCAACACAGTTCTGAAGAATTTTGAGTCAAATTACACTTTAAGAATTGTGCCTGGGCTGTCCGCTATGCTTCCCTAAGTGGAAAAATCATGCATAAGTGAAAAGTTTCAGAAAATATTATTTCTGTCCCTTAGCTCTTCCCCACCACAACAGATATGGTACCATTATGGATCCAACTCTATTTTACACAAATACATAGTTACAACATCCTAATAAGCAAAATATAAATATGCACAACTAAAATTATTTAAAATGTTTCCATGTTAAATAATGAATTCAAAAATGCTTCATTTCTTCACTAATTATCTTTTCACACATCTGAACACTGATGGCTTAACACTGGAAGCACTATAACTAGATTAATATCAACATTTAAAATTCTTGGCAGCACCTCCTTAACACCTAAATGGCCTGTATTTAACATAATTAAAACATCCTTTTATGTCCTGGATGCCCTAGAGTTTCTCAAACATTACATGACTGTGTTTAGGCAACTGAATCCTACTACTACTCAAGGGGGTTAAAAAAGTTTAGAGAGCAATTCAGCTCATGCTGAATTAGACCCTTAGAGGCCAGTTGGCTACAGAGCTCTAGGTTCTTCCAACTATACTGACTCCATTACCTGTAGCAGAAGTTGTAACAACTTGCTCACCTACAGACACCCAAATGTACAGATCTTTACCCACAGCAAGTCATTCAAATCCAGTGTGATAACCTTCTGCATCTGCTCGATCTTTTGCACAATCTCAATAAAGTTCAAAGAGACAAGATTTAAGCAGAAAAAGAGATCTCAGTAACTAATGTTGCAGAGAACGACACATCAGTGAAGATATTCACTTAAAAAACTGCTTCAACTTTATTCTAAAACCTCCAGCAGAAACAGTGACAACTCATTCATAGAGTGACTCCTGGGACTTTGTTCAAAATGTTAATGTTGCACCTGACTTAAACAAATCTCCAGCCAAGTTGCCAAAATAACAATGACAGAACAGAATCCTGCCATGAAGAAAGCAAGTACATGAGACTCATCTTATGCACATGGATCTAAAGTGTAGACTAAGCATATACAATAATATAAAAAAAGGAGTCCTTGAAAACAAAGTAAAAATATGGGACTTTGGAAAATGCCAGACATCTTTAATGCATATTTTATTAATAAAATAATAATATTCAAGAGAACTTTATAGTCTGCTTCAGTACTTGGATATTACAGCAAAATAAACTGAAAAAATAATACTTTGAAATACAATCTGAAATACATTCTGATAGCATTTCACCAGAAAATTCCCCAAATACATAGCAATGCAAATTTTCTTAAAACTCAAGCACAGAAAAACTGTTCCTGCAGATAACTACTGGATGCCAGTAGTGAGCTGGTTAATGAAAATGGTAGCACTAACCAGTTGTCTTAATGACAACAACTGTTCCTTTAACCATGGGATGAAAACTCCTTTAATGAACTGTTAAACAGAATTAAGTCTTCCATGAAGAAAGAGTAAAACGACAAAGACAATAAACCCACAAAAATTATTTACTATTGATTTTGCTGCCAAATGGCCACAGCAAATAATTAAGAATGCTTACTGAACCTGCTGCACAACGTAAATAATCCATTTCGGATGGAAAAATATTTCCCAGATATAGTGAAAATCCAGAAGTAATAAGGAGGCAAGTCTGAAAAGCAACAAATAAGATAAATTAATATGTATAAAACTATTTTTAAAAAAGCAACTAGCCTGAAATCAGTAATGCCTTTCAAATTAAGGTACTGATGAACATTTAATAATACAGTCTTTGTCTGAATAATTTTGAAAAAAAAAAAAACCCAACATGTTGAGTTCCAACGAAGATGTTTTGCTGGTTACCAAGACTTAATATTGAACAATACAATCATGTTTGAATCAAGCATTGTGCCCTGATTTGGCAAATACGTAATAAAATTCTCAAAAGGTAATTGCAGTGTTCACTGGTAAAAACATTTCAGAAACCTCAACTAAGCCTCTACTTTGCATTCTCTGCTTGGCTCCACCAACATTCATTATGCATACGGACAGCTCATCAATTACCAACTAGAAAATAGTAACAAAAATAGTATTAGGATACACTGATGAAGATTTTTCCACCTGTATTGCTGCCTCTCTCCAAACTCTCTTCCTGCTTTGGTCCAGTGGCACTTGCATGAATGTTCAACTCCTCCTGTTCCTTTGCTAATTATTCTGTTTATTTCATAATTATCAGAGTCACACTCTCAGCAATAAGTTATTAGTGTATTCTACTAACACATTTTCTTTTTCCTCTGAGCAGGCATTTCTTTGAAGGGGCTAGGCAAGATGAGAGACAGAACAGCTCTTTTGTTTTATTTGGGTATTTTTTTCATGTTACAAAATTATGGTGATCTTTAAAAAGTCCTTGCCAAAAATGTCCGAAAATAAGGATAGTGTATGTGTGTGTATAAGCAGGCACACAGAGAATTCTGGCAGACTGGAAGAATAGTATTTATAGAGCACAACTTGAAATTGTGCTTGAAGCACACTGAATTGTTCACACACAAGAACAGGCCATACTAAGCAGCCACTCTGATGTCACTTTACAGTTTGCAACTGCTCTCTGAAGGAGGTGGCTCTGTTCACTCTGACTTCTGTTGCTCAGTGTACAGACTTTCCTTTCTGAACACTGCCTTTCAGAAGAGTTGAGAGAGATTAACCACCATAATACTTCAGAGAAAAATCTAATTGGAATTTATTGGATTAGTTTATTAATAAAATGACATTTTTATTTGTCCATAAAATTCATGCTTCTTGATTAATATTACTTCAGCAAATGGCCATTAAACATTAGTATCTCAAATCATTCACTATACATTAAAAAGGAAAAATATCTAATTAAAGACAGTTGTCCTTCCTGACAATTAAGTGAGAAAATTCAACGCAAAGAAAGCCAGCTCTTCTTTTGCTCTCTTTTTATATAACAGTACAAGTGAAAGGGAATCCAAGTTTTGCAGACTGTCAGAAAGGACAAAATGTTCAGCTGTTTCCATGAAAATAAGAAAATACTTTTATTCACTATTCAAAACCAAGTAATTACAGTACTAACAGTGAAACATATTTAGCTCTTAATGAAAAATGCTCTTCAAAACACAAGAGCTAACAGAAAAAGAAAAGATCAGATTCTAATTGCTGTAATGAACTTTAATTAACTTGGCTCAGAACATGAAGCAGCATGTGATGTACATGCAAGATCAGTGTCCTATGAGTCTAGCAGTGACACAAAAATTCAAATCACTGTGACGTGCATGTAAGAAACACAAGTATATACCTCACAACAATTCTAACAAATAACTACATTGAACTAGTTGAACTAGTTCTATCGAACTACTGAAAGAGAAATTGAACTAGTGAAAGATAGCTGAACTACTGAACTATTGAACTCTGAAAGATAAATGTGACAGTTAAGTACCATATATATTTTAATGCCAAAATACTATCATGGCAATTAAAGTACCATTAGAATGAGTTAAAAGAATGCATATGATCAGGATACTTTACATCTTTTACCAAAAGGCACTGCTTATACATACATATGGGTTGATATTTACCACTACCACACTTAGTCCCTGTTTACGCTATATGACTAAAGAAAAAAGAGTCAGCCTTCATATTGCATCTTTGATTAGTGTAGAATTATCCAAAGAATACCATTAGTTAATTGTTACATTCTAAATTTGATAAATATGTTCCTTTCTGTAAAAATATTTAGATTCAATATTATCAGTGATTAAATTCTGAGTCCCCAAATGATGTGAAACAGAACAGATAACTGGGCACTGAGACTTTACCTACATTTTTAAATTTTGTATCATTTAAAGTACTTACTCCCATCAGCGAAGAAATGATCCATGTTCTGTAACTAAAGCAAGGATGCAGCCTCTTTGATAGCTGAAGGTCACTGGATTTGATATCTGGTATATAATTTCCATTCTCTTGTTTTCCCCGCTCCAAAGTTGGCATTCTGTCATAGCTAAATTCTTCTCTATAACCTTCTTCCCTGGTCATAACACTTCACAAAGGCAATTAAATAATATTAATGGAAATGCAAATGATGAAGAAAGACAAAAAATAAAATTTAATTCCTTCACATACTCAGGTCAGTGCTCAACCAAGGTTGTTATCTATTTAAGACAAAATAAGTAAAAACAATATTTAGTAATGAGCTGTATGCACATTTCAAAATATATAAGCATTCTAACAACTTACTTGCATAAAATAATTACATCCTGTAGCAACAGCATAATAAAACTACAAATACCAACAAAATATAAGTTTGTGTTTCTATGATATCTCAGGAGAGTTTTATTTCAAGATCTAAGAACCATTTTTGGAGGTGTTTAGTTTGAGCGTAACTCTATAACCAAAGCTTTTTTCTTTTCTTTTTTTTAACTCCAGGCCAGAAAAGATATTTAAACATGTTTAGATATTAACTTCCATTTGATTTTAACCCTCCTTATCAGGTATCTCAAAATGACAGACTTCACTATGAGTTCAATGAACTCATACGCTCACAGTAACACAGCTACAGCAAACTGTTTCAAATTTACCCAGTTCAACCATTTCTCATGTTCACTTAGCCCTTTTTTGTTCATCTCACTGCTTGCCAATCTGTTCTAATACCTTGAGGAGTATCTTATATTAGAATTAATTTACTGCAGATTTTTCAACAATTAAAAATCTTCAGGCTTACCTTCAACTGAAAAGTTAACTGTCAGTTTAAAACAGTCTTGTGAACACAGCTGCCTGTACACTTTGTGATACTCTCACCGTTCAGTGAGTCATGCCGTCTTTGAAAAGTTCTCCCTTACACTTTGGCTTTCAACAACATCTATTCAGATACGGAACAAAAGCACAGCAAAAACTTCAGTTAAGCCAGGGAACAGGAAAATGCCTCCTGAATTTTAATTAACAGAACACGCTAGAAAATTACTGTACTACATTCTCATAGGGCTGCTTCCAAATCAGACCAACAAATTTAAAAAGTCTGAAGCCTCTTTTTTGAGTACTACCCCTTACTTGGCATCTTAAATAAAACCCTCCTCGTAGTTCACCAGCTTTAGTTATTATAATAGCCACTGATAACAGTATTCAATAATTTAGTTCTTGTTGCAAAAGAGCAAAAGCTACTTACAATGCAGTATTCTCCTAGAATAAACTGCAGATAAAAATTCAAGTATTCAAGTTATCTAACAGGTTGGGAGGGCAGAAAGTTAGAGGTTAAAAACCTATCAACAATATCACCTTCTTTAGCTTTTCCTACTAACCCCAGTTTTCTGGAGTGTTCAGATAAACCCTGAACACTTCAACCATGCTGACATTCATACTTAGAGAACACCATGATGACTAAACAACATATTTTAAATCTAGCAGGCAGCAGTGACATGCAGTGGCCAGTGTACATTGGATCCAGTCCTCCTGCTTATTAGGCAATGGAAAAAAAAAAAGAATGCTTTTATCTTCAAGATGTTGGCACCTTGACAGCTACAGCAATGACAGGGTCTTTTGTCCAAACTTTGAACACTCTTGTAACCAAGACACAATTAAATCTTCAGTACTCTGAAGGGCATCACCTTTAAAGTATGCTAGAAAAACTTTAGAGTAGCACTACTGCTCAAATTGTACAGACTGTAGATTTTGCTAGTCTCATAATGTCAAAACTGAAAGAATATTAAAAGGTTACAGTTGTTTTAATGGACTGAAACATGGAACTTAACACACGATATACAGCACTAGACATGGCTGTAAACTATGTTAGAAAAAAGGGGGGGGGAAGAGGCCGTGTAGCCAAGAAAAATTGTCTTTAACTTTTCAAAGATTATGCTTTAATGGAAAATGGGCAATACTTCACATCCTTTTCAATGAATGTCAGGTACTGGTTTGCTCTAACACAAATTACCATAAACATAAAACAGGATCATATTTTATTCCTTTTGACCAATCGAGGGAGATCAACTTATTTTTTACACAGTGAGATGTTCCGCTATTTACTTGATCTAACGTCTTTGAATAAAAAGAATTTTATTAAGTTCTATGCCACTGAAGATAGCAGGGCTCAAACCCTAGAAATCTTTGTTCGCAACTCCAAGTGGTTCAGCCAGTATTGTACCTGAAACCTCCCCAAGTGTGGTACTAGTGTTTTCTCTGGTTATGGTGAAAAACCTCCTGGCCTCTTTCCCGTGCACTTCTCAGTATTTGTTCTTTTCGCACAGAGGCTCACCACACATTTACTGTATTCTCTGCATCTGGCATCAGTGTCAACAAAAAAAACTTAATCACTGTTGTGTTATGTAGTGGGTCTGGCTGAGCTGATTTTCCCCATACAGCCTTCATGCTGCAGTACTGGAAGCAAGAAGGTGTTGATAACACACANTACTACACCAAAACTTCTCTGAGGACCTCACTTTAGGTTTCCTGATTCCATAAAATGCCTTGAGTCATTTTTGTGCATACACAATCACAAGGTATGATCTGGTAGCCAGAGCCCAAATCACAGGCCAAGACTTTATAATGCCAGGTAAGGTACAAATGTGCTGTACAAAGAGATCCCTCCTAATTCTAAAGAATGCATAGGAAACTGACACAAAGCCTGTTGGAAATATAACAATGCCACAGAACATTATAGGCTTCTGAAAGGGATTTACAAATTAAGTGATTTTATTCTAAGTCAAAAGATGTCAAGGGATGACAATCAAGTCAAATCATGGGAGGCTATGAAGAACTACTTACTTCCACCACTGAAATGACCACTGAACAAGCTTAGGCTGCCTGAAGCAGCTATAGCAGATACTAGGTCATTTGCCAGGGCTGTGCCATGCAAGCATCCACCACAGTCACCACAAAAGATAAAAAACAGATTGACAATTGTAACTGATCTGTCAAGGGACAATATGATAAAAAGGTACATAAACTTGTCATAGTCCTGCTTTTGTATCAGTAATTAATAAAAAAGCATTTTGTCCTGGACCACTTTCCCTAGCACTGAAGCCAGGCTCACAACTCAGATGTTCCCAAATCTAAACACAAAAACATACAGCACCTGAAGCTCTGGTGACATTTGTGTTTACCATGCTGACCAACTCTTCCTTTTTCTGATGAGTTTTTATTAGCTACACTACCTATGCATTCTTTCACACAATATTTAATTACACTCTTTTAACTTGTTACCTGTATTCCTTATTCAATATTTTTAGCTCTTTTAAAATCAGCTCTTTAAACTATTTTGTTTCTCTGGAGGTGATTCCTTAATTCCTGTTTCCCAGCTCATGTCTTGGGGTATGTACTGAACCAAGAGTAAAATGTAGGCCCAATAGCTTCAGAGGGATGTCTTGCTCACCAAGTATAATATAAACTTATTTGGATTTAATCCTTCACATGAACCACCATTAGAAGAGTTTAAACATGTGTGATCAGTATATATTCTGATCCATATACATCATATGCTATCAAAAGACAAAATACTTCTAGTTTTATGGATGTCACAAACACATCATGCTAACATTTTAAAGGACATCCAGCCTGAATACTGATCTTTTCTGCCTAGGCCATTTTCTTGCAATAAGATTCCTGAGAAGCACAGCCTAGGAAGGCTGTTATAAACTACAGGATCTTCAGACAGGAATGTATGCATGTGTAACTACTCCCTTCCTTCAGAAAAACAGTTTTTCCACGTCAGGTTTTGCCAACACTCCTCTGCCTGCACTCCACAGGAATTTTAGTGAGACAAAACAGTAGTTAAAATACTTTAAATCAATGCATCTAAAAGTGGAGGCTGTCACTCCCTCAGCACTTTTCTAAAAAGATCACTGACTATAGACATTCATAAACGTTTCTCCTCCCAAGAGCATCACCTCAGGTACTTCAGAGCAAGATACTGGAACCTGTGTGTAATTCTGGCAACCAGAAATTATTCTGGTCTAGGAGCTGTATAGAATGCTAAAGTGCTAAGCAATCTGCAATGCACTTCTAGCCTTTCTTTGCCTAAATAATGCTGAGCTAACTATACTAGTAGAGAAGAAAAGGTTGCCAAATACAATGCCTAGTCTCAGAATGTAATCACAGACTATGCCGCCTTTCTACAACAGCTAGAAACTAGGCAACTACAGGGAAGTAGTCTCCCAGAAAAGTATGTATTGTTCTGAATAGCTACCTGAAACCACCTCCTGTTAATAGTTGTATGTGGCAGTCCCCATTAAAATTACTGGGATGCTGAGCTCATTAACTCAAAATATTATGTTTTGTGCAACAGTATTTGTTAAACAAAATTTAAAGAAGGCTTATGCAAAATACCTGAAGTGCACTGTGTGAAGAGAACTGGTAAAAATACAAACTATGGTAAGCAACAGTCAGCAAATATTTATTTCCTCTAGAGCCAAAGCAGGTCCTAATACATTAATGACAAAAATACTTTTTTTTTTTTTCCTGTTAAGTTTATAATGTCCTAGAGTTCACTCTATCGTGTTGAAACTGGCTGCTACTAGGATTATAGCAACAACATGCCACCTGCACACGCATACTCTCCTGCTCACTCCATTTCATTACACTGGAAGGACTCCATGTCTGACTTACTCCCCGTGCCACCTAAGTTCACCAAGAGCCCTCAGCCCAGGTGAGATGGCAGCCTGTCTGTGGGTTTTGCCTGCTCAGGACTCCTCGCTTATAGACACCCAGAAAGCCTGTCATACACTGTGACCGCAATTCCAGCCAGGATCACTAGCAACGAGCAGGCTGCACGCACTCTTCTGCTTTAAGCCTTCTGTGGCAACCACATACGACACCATCTTTAAGGACTCCTGAACCCCGCTGCCACAGGTCCTCTCTCCATCCTGCCAACGGCCCCACCACCAGGCCCTACCCTGGGCCCAGAGGGGCCTGTGCCACCTGGGGTTGAGGAGCCAGCGCGCCCGCCACCGGGACAACGCGAGCGACAGCATCCCGTCCCTCGCGGCTCCATAATCACCGTCCCCTTAGAGCTGCACGCAAAGTCACCTGACAAGTCCAACTCCTCCCGGCGGGGCGGGGCGGGGCGGGGCAAACCCGGCCGCTTCGCGGGGCCGCCCCTGGGCGAAGGTGGGAGGTGGCCGAGGCCGGGGGGAAGGGGCCGGGGCCACAGCCGCGCGGCGTCACGTAGCATCGCGCAGCATCGCGCTCGTGCTACCGGGAGGATTTCGTGCTGCGAAGCCCTACCGCTCTCCCTCTTTTCTCCCCGCCCCCGGCACGCGGCGCGGGCTCTTTCACGTGACCAGGAGCGAGCAGCGCGATTGGCCGGCGGCGTCGCGAGGGCTTGAGGCGCGGTCGGTGTGTAGAGGCGGGTGCTCCTGAGAGGGTCGGCGACGCTCAGCCATGCTCGGCCTGCTGGCGAAGGTGTTCTCCTACTTCTGGAGGCGTGCAGGTGATAAGGAAGGAGAAGGCAAGAGATGGGCAGCCTCAGGTAGGAGCTCCTGGGCCTGCTGTGGGTTTGTGGTGCCAGGCGTAGGGCCCGTGTGTGGCCTCAGAGCCTTGAGGGCAACAGTGGTCTCATCCCCTGCCGTGAGTGGGGCTGAGTGAAGACCTGTTTCCTTAAGAAAGGAAAAGAAGACTACAGAGCATGTGGGAGTATGCCTAGCGATACTGTTTTGTTGCATTTCCTAAGTAGGACAGGTTATTGTTGCTGTTTATGGAGTGAGGTGTAAGGGGTGAGTTGTTGTGGTGTATGCTTTGGGCTTTCACTTATACTGTTGTCTTAAGGTGTAAACCATCTGCATCTCTCTTGGGCTGTAGAATGCAGATGATAGTGTAGTTTTGATCTTTTGAGACTCCAAAATGGCTGTACATTTAAGATGGTTTTAGTAGCATTACTCAATGTAGCAAAAAGTGCTTTTTTTCATATTTATGAATGCAGAAAGCAAAAAAGGCTACTGTATTAGTAATCTTGATTGTGAGTGTAGCTAATAATGTTAGAAAACTAAACTAACATACTTCAACCCAGATTTAAGCCTGAAGTTATAGTGTAGTGCTGTTGACTGAAAGTTTGTGTGATATGTAAGTAGATAATACTTATAATCTAAAAGACTTGAAACTCCTAGATCTCCAGAGAAACGCCGCCCACATCTTGGTTCACAAGTATATTAACTATACTATTACATAAACAATTTCAAAGAATTTCTATAGTTTGTTTACTTTTCCTGCTTTTTCAGTATAGAAATCTTAAATGTGTTGGATTCCCCTTTGAGAGAATTTTCTTATACTAGGGGAAATCTTGAAAGTAGTTATTGGCCCAGAGCTTTTGAGAGAAATTGTTTAGCTGGTAGGTATTTTTTTCTCTCAAGTTATTTGAAGTGTGTGTGTGTGTATATATATATATACTTACATATATATGTATGTATATGTGTTTTTTCAAGTGGTGGTTTCTGCACCTGAAATCAGGTTATTCTGGTCTGACTGAACAGAGAACACTGGCTGTAATTCAGGGAAGAAGGGAGGACGGGCAACACAGAGGGTGTACGAGGATGTTTTGAGGTTATACAGGGAGAAAATTAGAAGGGCCAAAGCCCTCCCCTCCCAAATTAATCTTGCTGTAATTAAATCTAATCAGAACAATTAATCTTGCTGCAAAAGACAATACAAATATTTCTATAAATACATTAACAACAAAAGGAGGGCTAAGGAGAATCTTCATCCTTTAGTGGATGCAGGGGGGGAAACAGTGGCCAAAGATGAGGAAAAGGCTGAGGTACTGAATGCCGCCTTTGCCTTAGTTTTTAATAGTAAGATCAGTTGTTCTGCAGGTACCCAGCCCCCTGAGCTGGAAGACAGGGATGGGGAGCAGAATGAAGCCGTAATCCAAGAGAAAATATTTAGTGGCCTGCTACACCACTTAGACACACAAAAGTCTATGGGTCAGGATTACATGCACCCAAGGGTACTGAGGGAACAGGCACAAGTTCTCACCAAGTCACTTCCCATCATTTATCAGCAGTCCTGCCTAACGGGGGAGGTTCCAGTTGACTGGAGGTTAGCAAATGTGATACAAATGAAGGAGGATCCAGGGAACTACAGGCCTGTCAGTCTGACCTTGGTGCTAGATAAGCTTATGGAGATCATCTTCAGTGCCACGGTGCTGCACATACAGGACAACCAGGTGATCAGGCTCAGTCAGGATGGGTTTATGAAAGGCAGGTCCTGCTTGACTGATCTGATCTCTTTCTATGACAAGATGACCTGCTTAGTGGATGAGTGAAAGGCCATGGGTGTTGTCTACCTGGATTTATAGTAAAGTCTTTGACACCATTTCCCACAGCATTCTCTTGGAGAAACTGTCTTACTTGTGACTTGGATGGGCGTATGCTTTGCTGGATAAAAATCTGGCTAGACATCTGGGCCCAAAGACTAGTGGTGAATGGAGTCAGTTGGTGGCCAGTCACAAGTGGTGTTCCCCAGGGCTCAGTATTTGGGTCAGTTCTGTTTAATATCTTTATCAATGATCTGGATGAAGGGATCAAGTGCACCCTCAGTAAGTTTGCAGACAATACTAAGTCAGGTGGGTGTGTTGATCTGTCTGGGGATAGGAAGGCTTAACAGAGGATCTGGACATGCTGGATCCATGGGCTGAGGCCAGTGTTACAAGATTCAACAAGCAATAGGACAAGAGGAAGTGGCCTCGGGTTGCACTAGGGGAGGTTTAGGTTGAATATTAGGAAGAATTTCTTCCCCAAAAGGATTGTAAAGCACTGGAACAGGCTGCTCAGAGAGGTGGTGGAGTCACCATCCCTGGAGGTATTTAAAAGACCTGTAAATGTGGCACTTAGGGACGTGGTTTAGTGGTGGACTTGGCAGTGTTAGGTTAACAGTTGGACTCAATGATCTTAAAAGTCTTTTCCAACATAAATAACCCTGTGATTCTATGGTTATACATATAAATTGGGGGACAAGAGTCTGGAGAGCAGCCCTGTGGAAAGAGATCCTGGGGTTTGGGCTCATGGCAAGTGGAATATGAATCAACAGTGTGCCCTGGCAGCAAAAAATGGCCAACTGGGTACTGAGGTGCATCAAGCACAGCATAGCTGGCCAGTCGAGGGAGATGATTGTCCCACTCTACATAGCAATGGTGTGGTCCCACCTTGAGTACTGTGTGCAGTTTTGGGCACCTCAATAAAAGAAGAACATAAAATTATTCGAGTGTGTCCAGAGGAGAGTGACCAAGATGGTGGAAGGTCTCCAGCACAAGACAGGAGGAGCAGCTGAGATCACTTTGTTTGTTCAGCCTAGAGAAGAAAAGGCTGAGGGATGGCATCATCACAGTCTACAACTTCCTTAAGGGGAACAGTGCAGGGAGAGGTGCTGATCTCCTCTTTCTAGTGACCAGCCATAGGACACAAGGAAATGGAATGAAGCTGTGTCAGGGGAAGTTCATACCAGACACTAGGCAAGAGGCTCTTCATTGTGAGGGAGGTCAGTCACTGGAAAAGGCTCCCCAGGGAAGTGGGCATGGAACAAAGCCTGTCAGAGATCAAGGAGCATCTGAATGATGGTCTTGGGCATACGGTTTAGTTTTAAGTAGTCCTGCGAGAAGCAGGGAGTTGGACTTGATGATCCTGATGGGTCCCTTCCAACTTAAGATACTCTTTTTTTTTTTCTTATGTGGCTTAAAGAATGTTGTTTTTACAATGTAGGGTGTGTTTAACTAGCTTTCTTAATTGTTTGAAACCATAACTTGCCATAAGACTTCAAAACTTAAATTTGAAACTAATTAGTTGGCAACCATTGGTATACTCTGTTGAACAAGAGAATGACTTTGATAGAAGGAACAGCCCTTTTAGTAGCATTCATTACTTGTTGCATAGTTCTGTAAACAAGTGATTTGTTTTATGTCAACACTTTTCCTCTGGATGCAGGTGATAAAGAATTAAAAACTGTACAAGGAGTAGTGACAAGATTTTGCCATAATTATGGCATGATAGATGACATCATAATCTTCACAGAGGATGCTGTTAGAAATAAAATGCCACTGGCTGTTGGACAGGAAGTTATTGCCATTGTTGAAGAGGATAAAACATCAGGCGGCTTGAAGGCCATCACGGTAAGAGGTGAAAATAAATAGTAGTGTCACTTTTTCTGTCAATCCCTTGAGACCTTTTGGAAGTCATTATAGTTTTAGCCTCTTGAATTCTACAAAATAGTACAAGTCTCCAGCCTTTCACCTAGTGGGAATAGCTTGTTTGGGGCTGTTATTTTATTCATTCTTCTTTAAAATGTTGCTCCTTTAGTACTAATTCCCTGAATATAGGTTTAGCTGTAGTAAATATGAAAGTATTGCTTATTTAATCATAGCTAGTTCAAATATCTGTATATTAACTTTTTTGAGCTTCAAAGTCAATTTCATGTTATTGTTATATGAATGGATAAGAAAATAAAAACGGGCTGCAGGTTTACTCTTTTTGCACAGGAATGCATAAGAACATAAATTTTAAAACTTCTGGTTGTAAGAAATCAGCGGGTCAATATCATGGAAAGTTACAAAAATTGAGAGTTGAGAATCTTTCTTGCTTAATACTTCATTTGGTCACGTTTCAGATAATAGGAAGGTAATGATTAGGCAAAGTATTCTAATGTAGCTAATAATCTAGTTAGTAAAGTTCTGATATGCAGGTTTAATAAGGGTGGAAGTTACGAGATTGAAGAATTTGCTATTACTGTGTTAAACTAGCAAATGATACATTAATTGGGGAAAGGAGATCGAAATCTACTCATACTTTTCTTCTGTGTACCATCCTGATTTTGGTGCTTCAGAGACATTTTGATCAGTTGCCAGCAGTGTCCAGGAATACACAGCTGTCATATGGAAGTGAGTTTATATTGATTTTACACCTTCAGTAATTCTGTTGGTACCAAGTGGCATCTATTAATGTGAATATGGAATGAATAACAGTTTGTAACTGAAACTGCAGGTGTCTCTGTGGTAATTTGCTGTACACTTCTCAGAATTAGTCTGTTGTCCAACCCTGAAACTGTTTATAATAATAATAAGTAGAGACATACCTTTAAGAATACTTTCAGCTCTCACCATGGGATTATTCCTTGTTTATTGGCTCCATTTAAGGCTCAGGGCAATCCCCACAAAGCAGAATTTGTTTCACCCCTCTCTACCCTCCCTTTTCCCTCCCAGGGGAGGAAGGAAAGCCTCACACAAAGTTGGAAATCAAGATCACAACTTTTAACAGGGCACAACAAGAGGTATTAAAGGAAGGGGAATATACAGAGGTATTAAGAGAAGGTATATATACAACACCAATCCTCGGATGTCGCTGGATTCCTCCCGAACCACATGGAGTTGTAGCAGACATGCAGAGGTGCGGTCCTAGCAGCAATCCCAGAGAGGAAGGGATGAGCAGAACTTCCTGCGTCCTTTTATAAAGTGTGACAGGAAGGGGAGTGGAATAGCCACTCCCCCTATCCCCCCCTCCCCTTCCCCAAACCTTAAACCACAACATTTATAATTTCTCTTGATGATAAACTTGAGCAGTTGATGCTCCACTGGATTTTTCTATGCACTTTCTTGAAAAAGAGCTTCATGGTTTTTAAGTAAGGCCCTGAATATCAGCAGAGGCATTGAGATGTCTATAGAAAGCAAGGTTGTATGGTGTACTCTTTCCTTGCTCCCTATCCCCATCAAAATTTGATTCACGCATCTGTTTTAATTTTCCAGGTGTCTGAAGGACAGGCTAACTCAGTAAATCCAAGGGGTCATGTACATGTGCATATTTAAAATGTTGCATATTTCCTTTTTTCTCTGTTCTGTCCTTCCTTTAACTCAAAATGGCAACAAGAACAATTGCTGAAGGCTAAAGTAAATAAGATGTTTCATATTAAAGACTAAAAATATATGAAGGCAAAACTAAGTTGTAAAATGAACTTCAGTTACATACAAAATTTTCAGGGAAATTTTTCTCAGTAAATCCATTTAATTTTAAAACCCATGCAGTTGCATTGATTAAATAAAACTGAAGAAAGAATATTAGTGGGGACTGAGTTCTATTTTATGATCTAAAATGAAACATAGAGGGGAAAATGAAAGATAAGTCTTATTTCTAAAATATGGCCAGCACTAATGCTATTGAAAACCTGGCATCTTGTAAGATAATATTTGTATCTTTTTTTTTTTTTTTTTTTTCCCTTTGTTTTGGTGGGGTGTGTTGGTTTGTTTTTTTTTTGATGCAATGACTTTCTTACATGGAAACTAAATATTTAAAGTACAGAAGACAATATCAGTGCTGGTTGGTAAAATAGTGCTCACATACAGTCAAAAAATAAATTAGCTTAAATCATCATTCCCTTGTTTTCCTTCTGACTGACAGCTTTTACAATGCTGTTGAAATATTGTCATCACTCCAAAATATGTAAACCTGGTAACTGAGAAGCTACATAAGGATCTCTAAAACAACTAGGCTCTTTTAGCAGTTGTGGGATGTCTTGCTGTATGTGCTAGATAGTGTCCTTTTCAGAAGTCCTAGGGATAAGCATAATGATTTATCTTGTTCCTGTTTGTGATGAGCTGTAAATCCTGCCAATATCTCAGAAGATCTTTTCTGGCAGTGTAGTTTTTGACTGGGTGAGTAGCTTAAAGCCAAGTTTATACATGAAGCTAACTGCACTCTGGATAGAAGGTCAATATCCAAGGGCAGTCTTGAACCAAGAAGCAAGGAGACAAAGCTCATTTCTTCAAAGTATGCAGTAATCTGTAAACTCCTGCAAATAAATAAGAAAATGGTGTAACTGCTCTTTTCAAAGATGTGAGAGTGGAGAAGAAAAAGTATCAGTTACTGTTGGGCAAGAATAAGCATGACTATAATGGGCTTCCTGCATAAGGAGTCCTGGGTTCCAACTTTTGGTCCCAAGATTTTCTCTGTATTACTGATGTAAAATTCCAGAACAGCAGCCCTAGTCTCCCTTCTCTAAAGGGTCAATTGTAAGTACTTGCATAAAAAGCTAAACTCATTCTGTACTCTGTGATAAATCTTGAATTACTTTCCACGTAGTGGCACAAACTTGAGATGCTTTGAGAGTTTTCTTGGAACAGCCAACAGCATTTCAATTGCAGCCTTATTTTGGGTAGAGGAAGAAAGTCAGTCTCTCTTTAATTCTTTAGACAGAGGAAAAAGTTTAGCTTCCCAATAAGTATAATCATTAAATGTTATACAAAATGGTGCTTGAGCACCAATACTATCTTCTTCCAAAAAGCAGAGATATCACCTTTGTTTTTTAAGTGGCCTAACAGTTCTCAAATTTCAGAAATGAGTGCAAGGTGTGCAGCCTAAGCACTGCCAACGTGCAGTTTGGGGGAAAATCTGGAAGGTGCAGTTTAAACTTTTGTGGTGTCAGTGATGTTTTTATATTATCTACTTGAAGGAAGAGTGTGGTCAGCCTTGGGTGGCCCTCTGCTCAATGCACTGTTTAAAGTGGCATTTGGAGCTACTCACCTTGTGTTTTGGAGAGATCCTAGCTCAGAAGTCTGGATTTCCATTTATTTGAGGTCAAGTCTAATTAAACTCTACACTAAGCGATTAGAGGTTTTGTTGCAGGTTCTACCAGACTAATACCAGTGGTAATACGAAGGACATTTTGAGCCAGTACAAGGAACAGTTTTAGTTTTGTTAGTAGAAGAAAATAAGTTAAGAAATAGCGAAAGAAAATGTATGTTGGGAGGTTTATGATGTTTTCATGTGTTGAAAGCATTTCCTTAGGTCTACAAATTGCTTTTAAATATAACTCCATATGTACCTTAAATGAAATATAAATTTACTAGTCTTCTGCGGAACAGTGTAATTGCTTATTCAGATTCTATCCATATGAAGCCATACAGATCACTTAGGAGAAACTTTGAGTGTCTCAGATGTTCTTGGCAAAAGTCAAGATATGTCTGTCAGACTGGAGCAAAATCCAGATTTTATTTATTTACAGTAACTTTTCATATCATTGAAAGGAATACCATGTAATAATAGTTCTTTTAATGCAATGTAACAATGTTGACTAAAAAATAAATAGTTATATATAGTTTAACTGTAGTGTTGGCAAACTCTGGAATGGAGGAAGAAAGACTATTTATTACTCTCTTAAATGGTAATATATGTTTAACGAAATAAATCCTATAGGAACTAGGATCATGGTATAGTTCAGACTGGACCAGACCTCAGGAGATCTCTAGTCCAGCCTCCTCTTCAAAGCAGGGTCAGCTTGTGGTTAGATCCAAGTGACTCAGGGCTTTATGCTGTCAGGGATGGATTTGGTCTTTATCCAGTCAGGTCATGGAAAATCTCTTAAGGGTAGAGAGAGACTGCACAGCTGGGCAGCTTCTTCCAATGCCTGACTGTCCTTGCCCCAGTACAGCTGGGAGGGAAAAATGGTTTATATACATCAATAGTTTGTAACTTGTGTTCTGCAGAGGGCTGTTCAAGCAAGTAAACTCAGTTTTAAGGTGGAGAGACTGTAAGACGTGTCTCTTTATGGGTTTTTTTTTTTTAATTAAAATTATTGAAGAATGGCAGAGGGGCAGTCTGAAATAAATAAAAATATAGGGAGAGTGTTTATTAATAGCATCTTGAAAACATTTTTCACCTTCTGAAATAGTGATGTTCTAGTTTCACTTGTGTAGTCAATATGAAGGAAATTCTTAAGCAGACCTAAAGCAAGCAAAGCATGAGAAAGATCTGAAAAATGAGCGTGTAATTATCATAGTTGTCAGTGTTGCAGCATACAGCAGACTTGTTAAAAGAGAAGTTACTTACTGTTTACTACTCATGTTTTGTGTACAAAAAAGCTACAGTGAGTATAGAATATTCCATAAGCAGTTGATATACTGATATTTGTTGTAGGAATATATGTGTAGCATATAAGTTTCAGCTGTTTGATTGTTGGCGATTTTTGTATTAATAGGTAGATGCTGTCAAGGATACATGGGAAGACTGTAATCCTATTTGTGATGCTTCTGAACCAAATATGAAAATATTAATTGGCAATATTACCTCTCTCTATAAGGATGGTGGCTATATTAATCAGAATACTTTTTTTGCAATGGAAGATGTCTGTGAAGGTGTGTATGGGCTTTCTTGTTTGCTCTTCCTGAATTTTTTTTTGTATGTATATACAATAGAAATACCTTCTGATGAAATAGCAGTTGACATCCCAAATAAGTTCTAATAGTGTGTATGTACTGAAACAAGCATAGGGATTTGGGTGAAGAAAGCTGCCTGTTCATTCTCGCTGAGCATAACTTCAGTTGTGTAAGCACAAGTTGCATGTAAGCGAGTGTGTTTTTCTACCAGTGTCCCTTATATAGTTTGTCATAACCTCCTGGGAGAAGAACTACAACAAGAAGTTTGAACTCAGTGGATCTGAATGATGCATTGTTCTGGCTGGTTA
>VYZX01018163.1:3301-22272 GCA_013401335.1 Brachypteracias leptosomus
TAAAAAATGTCATTTTTTAAAGAACACCAAGAAAGCAAAACAATTCTTTTGTATATATGAGACAATTTCTTATATTTTAAATGAAATGTTTTAATTTTTTCACTAAATTAATCAACACGTCCTCTGACAGTATAAAGAAACTTAAAAACAGCCTTTAAACTCAGCAAGTTAAACAAGAATGTAAAAAATGTTTCAGTCAAGCTAAAACCATGTTTTCTCTGAAAAAGTGCTGGAAAAAAGTGAAAAGGTGTGCTGGCTCTAGAGTTTTCTACTTTCAGTTTCAGATTTTTCAGGATGCACCAGATAAGAATCTAACATTGCAAGACAACACCTATTTCATTGACTTTTTTTCAATGACGGAATTTAGGTTCAAGGACAAATTTTAAATTCCCCTCAAGTACTTTCAGCCTCTATCCAACACATGGAACAATAAACTCATTGATTAGTATTACATTTACTATAATTTAATCCTAGAGACATTGTTTTTATGAACATAACCTGAAGGCAGGACTTTTTGCTTTTANAGAAACTTGTTAATGCCAAGAAATTGGGCTAGAGTAAGACAGTGTCAAAGAATACAGAGCTAGAGATCAAGCAGCTTTGTGTATGAAATATTCTAATGTCCCCTGGGAAGTGTATCAAAGAACAGCAAAGTAGCTGTGGTTCAGTGCACCAGCTGCAGGGTATGCACTGCTCTGATCAACACCAAGAGGGGAGTCAGTTGTCAAAATGCAAGTTGAACGCTGTTTACATACTTAATAGCAAATCCTAGATGTGAAAAACTACTAGTCGGATGTATTTATCTCTCAATTTCAACGGGTCTTTGCATGGGGTAATTAACTCTCTAATGATACTCACTCTCTTTACAGAGAATTCACATAAAATGTCGTCTGTCTTTTCCAGCCCTGTGCTCCCTACCTTGCCATCTTTTGGAGGACCTTCTGAGGACAAGGAAAGGAACAACAGGGAGCTGGGAGAGGGAGAAACATGACTGGGGAAATACGACAGTCCGTGTTCAGTCATGGAAAGACATTTAGTCAGCTCAATCCAGCTTGTGTAACTATACCTTAATTTGGATCTCTGTCCTATATCCATCTGCCTCTTTTGCCTCTAAAGCTTTACTAATAAAACAAGTCTTAAGGGAGCAAAACTGCTAGACACTCTCAAACCACTTGAGAAAGATTAGGGTCAGGAGATGTGGTCTGGCATTTGATGAGGTATTTAACAAGTCCAAATATCCTTTAACATTAACAGAACTGTAATTTCCTGTTCTTGCAGACAACAAGCACATCAAGAAAGAAAATACAACAATTTGTGATTGTACACAAATTGGATATAAGTAGGTGCCAGTCCTGGGCTCAGAGCTGCACCTCTATCAAAAAGGGGCAGCCTCTCAGCAGCTTGACAGGTCACACTTTGGGTAGTAAGGGATGGAATATTAAAAGTTCTAATTAAAGTACAGCACTGACAGCTCAGCTGTCTTCACCGTGCTCTCAGATACTAGCTCAACTGATGGAGCTTAGTTGGACTTAATTAAAGAGGCCTCACAACTGTATGGCAATCCTCAACTCGGAGGAGAAAAAATCCCCTTCCTCACCACCCCCATCTCAAACAAAACACAACATCAAAAGTGTATGTGCCAGCTGAAATATGCAAGGTGAAATCCAAGTAAAATTGCAGCACAGATAAATACAACCCTAGACTATGGGTTTGTCTAAGTGGCATGGGGAAAAAAAAATTTTTAACAGAAAATGATAGGAGAAAAATATCAGTTATATGTAGTTTAGAATCCAATGGAAATTTAATTTACATCTTAAGTTATTAATAACAATTGCAGAGCACTGTGATAATCCTATTTGAAGTGTTTTTGCAATCTAACCTTCATTTCTACTTTGACTTACTTCAAAGTTAAATGTCATAATCCCTGGTCAGTGAAAAGAAGAATCTGAAAATTCCCTTGTTGGTGCCTTTGGAGAAGCTACTAACAGTATGGAGAAGCAGATGGACACAGGGAGCAGGAAAATTCTAAAAAGAAAATGAGTTTCTGCATTGATTAAACTGGATTTATATAAAGTACTGCCAGTAGCAGCACAAAAAAAGACAAACATTAAATGAAATGTGTAGAACTAAGAAAGAATACTCTAGTTACTATATAGGTTTATAATGAATAGGATTAGAATACAAGTCGCTGCTACTAACAGGAACAATTTTTTTTTAATAGGTAAGATACTGTTCAATTATCTCATGTCACCGATACAACATCTTTAAAAAGTACTCTGAATTGTTAAAAAACTCAGTCTAGAAAAAATCTTTTTTCTTCATCTGCACAAGATTTTCCTCTCTTTCACCACCTTTCAAATAAGCTATCTCAATAATTCACACATTATCAAAAAACCCCGCGCATTAACCTTTCTGAAGATAGAATTGTTAGGGCAATGTCTTGTGTGGTTTAGGTATGTAAGTAACTGACATTTTCTGCATGAAAGTTCACAGAAGGGCACATTAAATTACACCCTGCAGATGCATTGTGCAATAGTTGATGAACTACACGTTTTCTTTAAAAAAAAGAACCAAACTTAAAAAGAGGGCAGGATTAGATACATACAACCCAAGGCACAGATAAATGTTCAGTTTAACCACTACAGGGTAGATTGATTTGAGTGTTTCACCCAAGCGCAGAAAGAATGGAACTAGATTTATGATAAAATACTTCCTCTCTTGAGGATATATTTGCTAAGGCGTAGAAAGCTAACCAAAAAATCCCTTAGGACTGCATATAGAAAAAGTATTTCTCCCTCAACTTCATTTAGTTTTTTCATTTGATGTTTGCTACCACCTAAATTTAGTTGGACCATGATTCCACCCACAATCCTTAATATACTGTGCCTGTTTGGGATAGTGGTAGCACTCTCTCTGAAATTTGAAAATAAAACCAAAACAAACACTGGAATTAGGCCCTTCCTCAGCAATAGTGGGATAAAATAAATTTTTCCAAAGGCTACTTTAACTCACTGCATGGAGCAAAAGAAGCTTAGATTTTTCTACTAGAAGCAGTGTAGATACTTTGTGACCCACAAACATTGTCTCTTGTAAAATCACCACATGGGAAATACATGTACTCATGTGAACCCCTAACTAAAGAGGAGCAAAGTGGCATTGCCTGATTGCTAGATCAAAATGCAGGCTGTGAATTTGTACAACTCAATTTAGCTTTACTTGAGAGAAATCACAGAATGGTAGGGGTTGGAAGGGACCTCTGGAGATCATCCAGTCCAACCCCCCTACTAAATCAGGTTCACCTGAAGCAGGTTGCACAGGAGCATGTCCAGGCAGATTTTGAAAGTCTCCAGAGAAGGAGACTCCACAAACACTTTGGGCAGCCTGTTCCAGTGCTCTGTTAACCCTCAAAGTAAAGAAATTTTTCCTTATGTTTAGGTGGAACTCTCTGTGTTCTAGTTTGTGTCCATTGCCCCTCATCCTATTACTGGGCACCAATGAAAAGAGACTGGCCCCATTCTCTTTAACCCTGCTTTTTAAAATATTTATAAGCGTGGATAAAATCCCCTCTCAGCCTTCTGTTCTCCAGGCTAAACAGATCCAAGTCTCTCAGCCTTTCCTTATAAGAGAGATGCTCCAGTCTCTTAATCATCCCCGTAGCCTCCATTGCACTCTCTTCAGTATTTCCCTGTCACCCCTGAACTGGGGAACCCAGAACTGGGCACAGATTAATGGGCTGATGGTTTGCTGGTTGGTTTTTGGTCCCGCCTTTGACCAAGGATGTGCAAACCCTCCCCTTGTGCTGCTGGAGGATCCCAATCCTGCACCCTTGGCTGACAATNGGCCTTCTTGGCCTCAAGAGCACACTGCTGAAGAGTGGAGTGACACTGGCTTTCCTCAAGTCCTCAGGCACTTCTGTTCTCTATGATCTTTCAAAAATGATGGAGTGGCTTAGCAACAATATCAGCAAGCACCCTCAGCACTCATGGGTACATCCCATCACGGGACCAATATATGGGTGTCCAGCTTGCCTAAATGATCTCTAATCCAATCCTCCTCGATCAGGAGAGAGTCTTCCTTCCTCCAGACTTTCTCTCTTACTTCAAGGGGCTGGGATTCCTGTGGCCTGGGAAATCCAGCAAACCATGAAACCTGAGGGCCAAATGGGTGTTATGGAATGGATTAAAGTGCAAATGTCCCTGGGATGGAGCTGAGTAAGCAGAACAGCTGTGTATCTTAGAGGATCACAGCTAAAGTAGCCAGTCCTATGCTAAAAAAGCCTTAATTTTCAGCTGGTAAGCTGCTGTCCCCATACAGTACTGCACTGTCAGGAGGATATCCTAGCAGGCTTCCAGGTAGGTTCAAGCTAGTTGAAAGGGGACAACTCCACTTACGAGTCTCTCTGTGCTGTATACATGATGTTACATACTCTGCACCAAATTCAGTGTTAAGTTTGTCTGAAAATAATAGGTAGAGAACTTTGAAGACTAATTCAGAACCTGGAAACTGGTAAAGAGGCCAAATCAGTACCTCATGCAGCAATGGGATAGCATCAAGCCATGGTCTTTTGACAGATTCACAGGCTTAAGGCAACAGGTACCATTATAGCCATCTCATTTGACCTACTATTTCACTAATAATTTTCTTTAACTATCTCCTATTTTCTTTCTGAGAATTACAACAGCTTTGAAATGTCTTAAGAACTACATCAGAGAAGTAAAGATGGCAAAGATTGTTAATTAACACCCCGTAGTTTGCAGTGTCCAAAGCTTAATCAAGCAAAAGGGGTCCTCAGAGTCTCCTTTGATCAAAACTAGTGATGACTTTGTTTCCTAATTCTGGTTGTGAAACTGCAGCGTGATGGAATTGTCTGGAGTCTGACTGTAGAACATTCAATAATTGACACTGTCGTAATTTCAGTTGACAAAGATTTGATTGTGAGCAGCATATTCTACCACTCTTAATCAAAACAAGCCTCCAAACCAAAATAAAACTAGAGAGAGGATAAATACATAGGCTTTTTTTCATGTAGAAGTTACTATTTAAGAAATTCACTTTTAAGTCTCAAATGTTCCCAGCCATTCTTGATCTCCTTTGGGATGATCTTAGCTGCATGCATACCCTTCAGCCTTCTCCAACAAACTCTCCTGTATGAATAATTTCTATCATCAGTTGCTGTTTCTGGTACTGCTGAGGAACTCACAAGCTTTAGTCTTCATAGGTAACTGCTGGTTGTCCTCTCTGTTTCTGACAAATCTCCATCCTATGAGTTAAAGTTTCCTTTAGTGTAGAAGGAGTGCTGGATAAGTCTTTCCTCAGGATTAATCATTACAGAATCACAGAATTGCCTTGATTGGAAAATACCTCTAAGATCATTGAGTCAAATCATTAACCTAACACTGACAAGCCCAACAGAATTTATCATTAGCTCACCATAAACAAAAATGTTAGTTTTACACATCAGCTTACACGATAACCTATCTCCACACTTATAGGATGAAATGTGTGGAGAGAAAAACGACAGGTGGATGAACCCCATAGCTCATCAATGCAAAGGGGCCCCTCTCCTGGCTCCTCCTCAGCCCATCACAGCGAGCCATCAGCCAGGATGTCCAGGAGTGCCACCCACCAGATGGGTTGATGGGAGGAGCTCTCTGGATCACCTGCAGATTGAAGGTATTACTGCCTACAGGGGTGTGGGACTCATGGGATGCCAGGAAGAGCATCTTGTCATTGTATGAGGTATATTATGGGGTGTTTAGAGAAAGGACCAGAGAGGGAGGACCAAGGTGGATTGGGAAATAACTGTAGTAAAACAGCAGGAAAAGGGAGTAAAAGGCACTGGTAGCATATAAACAAACTGGACAGTATACTTGTCTGACATCTGACCACGTCTTGTGCCTGATCACCATAGTCTGTCTTGTCTTCTCAATATACTCCATCTCTTCTGGGTGAGAAGCTCTATTCTGTGTGCATGTGTGTATATGGTGGGCTGAGTGCCAATAACCAGAGACAGACCACGGGTACCTGTTCCACCCAGCTACTGGCCAGACGTGGGGACACAGACCTGAGGCAGCTTTACCTCTGTCAGGCTACTGTCTTACAAAGCTCCCTAACATTACCAATAAGAACCAAAAAGTGACAGTCAAGCCCCAGTGAATGGTAGAAATGGTGCAGCAAGGCAATCAGTGCTGATACACCAGGGTGTCTCAGCTTCCCTTGTCTGAGAACAGTTTGCTCACATGTCAATAAGTCTGTTACTTAAGGTGTCAGTGAATGATGTTTAAACACATTTTCTGTAGGCATATGCCTATATGAGCTAACGTGCTATCTAAAGATGATTTACATAGAAACATGAAAATCTTCATCTGCCAAAGTTGAGCACATTAGCACCAATTCAATATATTTATAACTCATAACATATGAATCTAGAAAACACTTTTACCCAAAGAAATGCAAGTGAATAGAGATCTGCAGGATCCATGTCTACAGCATTGTTTTATAAGCCCATTGAAAGCAACCAACCATTTGCTTGACAATTGCCTGAGGGGAGGTCTTTTCCCCTCATAAAAAAAAAAAAAAATTGTTGTTGCACTGTCCTGTAATGTATACCCCAGCACACTCACAGACAGGTTAGAGAAAATAACTTTAAATTTTTGTGAACTCTACCCTCTCATTTGCTGAGTACGTTCTAAAAATAAATACGGAATACACTTTAACATTTGTACCAGCTCCATCATCTTCTATTTACTGAGCTCAGTGTACTGAATTACAGTGAGTAAATATTTGCAAGACAAAAAGCAAGCTTGCAAGAGAAATGACAAAAACAAAAACTCCAAACACATGGTATTTGGCAAAAAAGAGTTGATTTTGAAGAGGTGGGGAGAGATCTGAAAAACAAGCAAATCTTATTGTTCAGTCAGTATTTGAGATATTAAAACTATCAATCTATGATTGAGCTGGGAATTACTAGGAATTAATTAACTGGTGATAAGGGAATTTATGATTTCTATGTTAGATGTAGAAAATCTGTCACTACATCGTACATAAACTGATAGGCTGTAGATACAGGTAGGTATTAGGTTTAAGACTCAAAGAGCACAACACTGGCACTAGAATCTTCACTTGACAAATTATCAACTAAAAAATTAAATCACAAATGTTCTGGTTTGAGTTAGAACCAAACCAATTCATTCCAGTGATTTTACTTTTCAGCTGAGTCTCTGCTAACTCACTGCACTTTCTGAAGCTCACAGCATGTTTTCACAGACAGTGCCTGTGGTAACACTTGGTGTTTAGAGTTACTAGCATAGATTGGTGTGTGCAGACCAAGGTCGCTGCTGGATCTTGTGTACCATATCTGAGAATGCAGAAGTTGAAAGGCTGCAGGGAGAGGCGGCCAGGACAGGTGACCCTGAACTGACCAACAAGGTATTCCAGCCCATATACATCATATTCAGTATAAAGCTGAGGGATCACAAGGGCCTCGATATTCCTCTTCCCTTTGGGATCCTTAGGCCTTCCTTTTGCCTTTGGTGGACACTACCCTTCCCTTCAGCCTTATTCATGTGTTCCTGAACCCAGCTCCTGAGCCTGGTTCCCATCAGCTGCTGAGCCCAGTCTGGGACTTTGCCAGTGCCTGCTTCACAGCCTCGGTGGTGATGGTGACGTAACTGCCATCAGGGGGAGGTTGGGTTCAATACTCGTTTTGTATATATTTGTATATGTTCCCTTTTCTTATTATTACCTTCATTAAAGCTGTTTTAGTTTTCTTTTCTAATCCAGAAGTCTCTCTCATTCCCTTCCTCTCCCATTTGGGAGGGGAGGGGGCCATAAGTCTCTCTCCCTTATCCTTTTTCCTCTTCCTCTGATAGGGTGGGGTGGGAAGAGGGGTTAACAGAGAGCGTCTGTTGTAGGTGGATTGGACCTAAACCTCGACAACAGGTAAGATTATATCACCAGACTGTGTATTTATGCCACAAACAACCTGACTGTAATTTTATTGGGCTTTGTAACCACAATTCTGTTAGATCTTCAAATTTATGAGTACCAGTCCTCCCAGAAAAAATTGCTGTCTACACCGAATTCATGCAGGATGGCCAAATGGATAGAATTGACGAGGTCTTATTTTATATATTGAAATTAGCATGGATGGAAATGCCATTTTTCTCTCCACTGATTAAAAACTGTTTAGGCTGACTTGCACCAACACAAACATCTGTATTTGGTTGAACGAATTCTACTCTGCTGCTTATGGTGTTTTGTTTGCTGAGTGTTGGGGTTGTTTAGTGTTATTTTGTGGTTTTGGTTTTTATTTTTAAGGGGGCTTTAATGTTTCTATTTTACTGAAAAAAACCACAGAAGGAAGGGTGATCCAAAAGATGAAATACTTCCCTGAGATTTGAGGCTCAACTTTTAGTCTACACTCTACCAAAAAATTACCGCACCATCTCAGAAAAGCTGCCAACAAATCCGAGGTTTAAGTTTGTCCCTACTTTATAATGGCAATAGGTAAATAAATACATCAATGATTGTGAGATGTTCAGATACTACTTTAATGGTTGTCGTATAGATATGCTGATTAGATGGACAATTCCGTAGCTTCAAGGAGACCCTCCTTTATCAATTATTTCTAATATTTTTATAAAAGTGTTTATGCACAGGGCGAATTACATTTTCTTACTTGTGCATAATCCCACATATACGAAATATTAAATTTTACATTTCTATAAGCAGAGTTTAAATAAAAGGGCTTTGACTTTTCAGCAGTCAGCCATCAAATCAATTTCTGATGATCTTCATTCAGTACTGTATTTTAATCAGTGTTAGATAAATAAGGGTCCCGCTTTTTTGAATTAAAGCTCCAGATTAAAATGAGCAATGACTGTATAATTTCTTAGTAGTTAATCACAGTAATTATTATTTGCAGATAAGTTCAGAGTACATCTTCAAGCACTTGTGCACTCAGATTTCCTAAAATAAATAGTATTTTTTAATATCACACATGCTAGTTCTTTCAGGGGATCAATTTCAAAGCATCAAATGATTTTCAATCCAGCAAAGCCATGAATACTCTTCCCTGAATCTGAAAGGGGAAAATAGGTGAAAGGAGGACTAAAATATAAGCTTTACGAAATACCTTGTCTAACCTCTGTACATGTCTAGATTCCAGCAAACTTACTCTGCCACAACAGTTTTTATTTGCGCTTTCTCCCCTTTCAGTGCCACTGTACTGCTGATCTAACAACCAGCCACACCTTTCTGCCACTAACCACTCACTTTATATGTTTCTTTTTCCCTTCACGATTCTGCAAAGATCTTTTTTAGCTGCTACTTTGATGTAAAAATCCCAGGTTTTCCCACACTCTTTTCTTTAAAATTTGCAAAAATACCTGAGACTCAGAGATTTCTGCAATCATGATATTTATACATAAAGTCTACCTTGAAAATGAATGTAAGTAATTAAAAATCAATGAAACAGAAAGTAGAAAATGGATGAAACTCCTTGAAGACTTACAATTTTCTTTTCATCCTACAGTACATAATAGGGCCTGAATGGCACACCAGCCTAAGGAAGATGTTAGCAGCAGGTAGGACCCATGTCAGAAGACCACCGAGTTCAAGACAGGTGGAAGAAATAAGAAAAGTTACACAAATCTAGTCATAAAACCTAAGCTATAAAACAGAGACCCCTGCAACAAGAAATGCAGCACCAGCACAAGTGTAGCGGGCAAGTTCCTTATTCCCATAGCCTGTCCAGAATGTTTCCCAGAGGGTCTAGCCCCAGAGTGGAGCTAGGAGATCAGAAGAGCGAGGAACAGAGTGCCTGGCTGGGTGGTGTGGTGGACGTGCCTGCTGTGTGCTATATCCACTGTGTCTGAAAGGAGTCCAGTGCAGAGCTGTGTTACCAAAGCAGTGCACTTTTGCCGGCCTGAGGCATTAAAAAATTCACTAGACAGGCTACCAGAAGGAAAGAAAATATGTAAAAATGATAGCTAGTTCAAGGCAAAACCAAGCAGTGCTAGGTGAGGTATTTTCTTCTGATTTTGAGACTTTTAAGTGCATTTGGATGACATTTAAAACCTTTTCTCTTTCTGTGATGACTAAAAAATTATTGTTGATCAGATGAAAGCAGTATAATTGAAATCTCCTGTAACTATCCAACTGCGGGCATTTGAGCTTTAAAAAAACCCTATAATGTAAGATCATTCCTCACTGTCTTGGCTAGTGGCTGGTGAAACGTAGAAAATGGAGTATTTGTTTTCATACTGATTATTTTTGCTGCCTCTGATTTTTTGCTTTGTTCTAACAGCCGCTGTGGATATAGCCTTTTTTTTTTCTTTTTCCACCTCCTTTATTTAAAGACTTCCTCAAGGCTTCCCACATCCCCCTGCTCTGCAAACGCTCGCATAGAGCTCACCAGCAGGGCTGCCAGCAGCAGCAAGGCAAGCAAGCTCTCCTGTTACAGCTGACTACTTTTAGTAATATCAACTATGTGCTGTCCCTTCAAACCCAACAAAACTCTGCTCCTCAATTTCTATAGGAATGTCAGTTTAATGTAGTGTTTTTCTCAGGGTTGTGGTTTTGGTTTGTTTTTTTTTTCTATGAGAGGGGTTTGTTCTAACTGGATTGGAGAAGAGCAGGGGAATTCACACGTGATTTGAAGCCTTATGGGTATGTGCCTGGCTATATGTTATTTTCCATGCTAAGTCCAGGTTTGGTTGAAAGGAGTTACAAAGACTGATAATGCAGCATTCTGTGAATGGTAAAACCTTCATTAAACCCAAGTGGGGGAAAAAAACCTGAAACACAAAAACCCACTAGCTAATGCTTAAGTAACAAATGCCACCAAGTGCCCATTTTCTGAACAACTCTTTTTCAGCTGAACTAAAGTGAAATGTTCTTTACAACTCTAATCCTCAGGAAACAGACCCACCAAATCTTCTGATTTACTCCTATTTATCCACTGGCAGGGTCATTATCAACTAGCTAGATTACAGCCTGCAGTAGATACTGTCTAAATACCAAGTGCTGAACTTCAAGTGCTTCAAAAATCACTCAAGGAAGCTCCTGCAATAAATGGTAGACATTATAGGAATTTTAGTCCATCACATGATTTAAGGTTAATAGTGTTATTTCTGTCACTGTTGTATAAAGCCTCAAGCTGACAGCTGTTTGAATAAGGGAAGTAGAAAAGAATTACCTGTTCTAGGTTTTACTGTGCCTTATTTTAAACTTCATGCATTACTATAGGTGTGCTGCCTACTTGGTAATGTTGAAGCTCTGTGGTTTTATTCTGATGATACATGTGGAAGATAGTGGGAAAACTGAAGACCAGTTTGATTAAAAATATTTATGTTAAGATACTAAATGACACGTTTGGAGTATAACAAATAATTTAAAGCCTATGTCCTCCTTCTTCCCTTATTTTACTCTCGGACAGAATCCTGTGATGACATTTTTGGAACAAATCAGAATCCACTCAGGAAGTCTGCCTAGAAGCACTATATTTCTGCAAGATTCAGCTATACTTCATAGTGGGGAAGGTATCAAAGCAATCAGAATAGTGTTACATCTCCTACTCCCTGACAGTAAGATTGAAGGGACAGAGGTAAATATATACTTGAAAGAAAATTATTTTTAAGAAGGGCAAAGGCCCAAAAGAGGCAATTCTAAGTTTAAGTAGGGTAAAGTATCTGCCTCTTACCCTTATTTTTAATGAGAAAAGTGCAAGAAAATTATAAAGATAAGATCTTGCTACCATTTCATATATATATACACATGTCTCCATATATGAAATACAAAAATAAAGTACCAAGATTTTGTCGAAGCATACATTTAAAGTGCATAAGATAGTCATTTTCAGTTTCAAGTGGAATGACCATATCAAATGCAGCTCTTGCAGTTACTTTCCTTCCTAATCATTTCAAATCATTAAATCTTATGGTTTTTTCTGCTTCCTAGAGTGGTAAAAATTCTATTTTCTCTTTTGTTTAAATGTTATTCTATTAATGACCCGATGAATCAAGGTACAAATACAATGTCCCTCTTCTTTCTCTTTAAAGAATAGCAGTGGCATTTGATTTACAGAGGACAGGGAAACGTCTCCAGGATCTTTTAAAATTCATGACTGAGTACTAATTTTTAAGATTATTTTCCTTTAAAAAAAATAAATTTTAGGTAACACATCTGACTCAATGTCTGTAGTTTTTAAATTCTCCTTAGTAAACAGAAGTCTACAATTTGCTCCTATACGTGCTTCATTTCCAGATTTTCTCCTCTTTATCCCTCTCCCCCAGGCTTCAGAGTACCCATCTCCATGGCAACACTCGATAAGGTTGGTGGGTGGTGTTATCACAGCAGGCTTCCCCACAGAAGGTCTCAGCCATATGGATTATTTATGAACTTGCATGACAGCACCAGACCCACTGAAATAGTTCTTGAGCAAGTTTTCTTGTCTCTGAAAGCCAGTGAATTAAAGCAGGGCATCCTCACTGCAGTCAGCGCCCATGAGTAGAGAGTGGGGAAAAGGTACCACAAAGGTGGTCATTCATCCATCCCCAAATGTGCACTGCACTGCCTGCAAGCTTCTCTTACCCCCAGATGAACACCTAGGGACACACACTATAAATCACAACTGTTACATATGCCAATCAGTGAAATTGGAAACGTGTGGCTTCTGACAAGAATAATAACATTTCACTTATAACCGTGGCTGAATAGTTGATACAACTGATACTGCTGTTGGGAGTTGCTGTTGCGGATACAGCAGTAGTTCTGTCTCTGAGTTAGTTCCTGGAATAAACTAGAAGTTTGGCTTTGACACTGTATTTTCTTTGCCTAATTTTTTCCTAAAACTTCAGTGTATTTTTTAGCTAAGACTGTTGCTTTTACACTGTGTTCATGCAAATAGCACAAACCAATTTTTTGAAAAGATCATTATAATAGCAGCCCATTTCTTTAAAATAATAGAGAACTTTATCTAAACACATTTTTTGAGCAAAAGATGTGGGGCTATAAGGGTCTGTCATATGCAACTCCTTCATCCAATCATTTTTATAAATGTAGTAAGTTCCATTTAGAGGAAGAGAGATTTTCTGTAGCAAAGAAAAAAAAAATTTTTAGTTCTCAAATGGGCATTCTTGTGTTTTTTTAAACATAGCAAATACTCAATACTTTTATTCCACTCTTCCCCTCCTTCCTCACATTCAATCTGTCCCTAATTAAGGTAAAATAGTCCAGTTTAGCAGAGCTCTGTTATTTACAATGCTGAAGCTGACTAAACTCATTTGGAGAGAACTTGGTTAGTGCAGTTATGATAATCAATTGGAGGAGGCAGTAAGAAACAATGTCTAATCTTGAGACAGAGGGAGAATTGAAAATTAAGGATAATTCAAAGGAAGCCAAAATCACAGAATATAGGAACCACATTAACAATAGTACCTTGGCAGAAGCTTTGTCATTTGTCTTCCTTGGATACAAATTTGTAACTGGAGACTGGGAGAGAATACTGAGATATTTAAGATATTGCTGAAGAGACTTTGCCAAGTTCACATCATTTTTCAGATCGTAATTTCTTTCATTATCTGCATTCTGTCCCAAAGTCCTGCACGGTAAAAGCAACAAAAAGTAAGTTACCAGCCTGCACAGCAAATAAAGTGCCCAACTGAAAAGGCACTGCAAACCTCTGGAGTTAGTTCCATACATAACAAGAGTCATTCAAAAGCTTAGCAATGAAAAAAGTATACAAAATTGAATTTTTCAGCAAAAGCAGTCAAAAAAATCTTGCACTATTAACAATTTATTGCATGAATCCCAATTAATGATCCAACAGTAAATCAAATAAAATGCCTACATCAAGGCAAAGCCATATTTAGAAAAAAAGAAAATGCTTGTAAAAAGAAAATATGCATGATTAAATTGCACCCCAAAGAAATGTGAGATGGCTCAAAGATTTAAAAAAAATCAATGATGATGAGACTCAACATTAATTTGGCCCTGCACCAATTGACAGAATAGAGTGAGACTACTGGATGTGCAGAAATAACTGAGCAAGCCAACTCCAGCTAAAGGCTTAAAAAGGGAATAATGAGACAGAACAAGTATCTCTTCTGATCTCCTCATATGCCTGGGATTCACAGAATAGCAGTGTTTCCTAAGTGGTTTAGACAGCAAAGGAAAGCTAAACATGCGATTAAACAACAGCAGTGTAGAGGTGTTTATATGGGATTCAGAGAGCTGTGTGCAATGAATCTGAATTATTACCGGCTCTGCTCATCCATCTCAACAGCATGTCAATGATGATGATAATTTAAATGTCAACACCAGTAACTATTTCATTCCCTGCACAAGAAAGCAGAGAGAGGGCTCCCAGTCTGAGTGACACACTGTTTTGAGGTTAATCACCTTTTTCGTGTCACCACTTCCTACCCACGTGCCTACACACTTCTTCATGGAAGAACAATTCCAGGTGGAAGAGCTTTCCAGCTCAGGGAGACAAGGCATCATTTGACTTTCAGTATCTCCATACCATTGTAAGTAAACTTTTATTCTACCAGCCCATGTCATGCTGCTTGTGTAGGGTCACAGCTTGAGAGAGTACCATTATGACATTTTCCAAATCTTGGGTTTAATTACATTACTTTACACACAAAGTAACAGATTTCTTCCATGCTCACAGTTGAATCAAATGCGTGTCCTGAGTAATTTAACACCAATAAACGTATTTAATAACCTAATTTACTGTGTTGGCATTGCAACCAATACTGCTTACAGGGTTGCTCACTTTGAAATACCAGAAAATTCCTCCAGCTCTTCCAGTGTAAAAAAATGAGCTACCCACCAGGCACAAAAACTCCAGGAAAACGAAGGTTTACTGCACAGAGCACTATAGAAATGTTGATATAATTCACCATAAGATTGCTTCCTCCTCATGCTGTTCATACATTTTTCTTATTCCAGAGCTTTAAATTCTGCCTTACGATGGAGGGTGGACATGCAGGTAACATTACACATGTCCTTTTCAGCTTGAAGCCAGCTATTCTGCAGTTTTAGAAGGAGCTGGGCAGTTTGCTTTCTGCTTCAGCAGACATGAACTAATCCAAAGAGGCTCTCATCATAGAGGGTATCCCAGTTTCAAACACTTTCATTCATCAATTAATTCCAACACCTATCTCCTCCTTTCTTCACTAACTTTGAAAAGAAAGGGAAAATGGAAATACCAGACCAAATTCTGCCCCGAGGATTTCCACTGGAGCTAATGGGAACTGAATGCACAGATAAAAGACAATATTTAGGTTAGCTTTTCAAGCCATTATTTACAGTACATAATCACCCACACTGGTGGTGGAAGCAAAATCTGTGGCCTAAGATTTCTAATTTTTCTGATGAGTACAGTAATTGCATTCAAATTTTGTTTAAATTCCACATTAGATGTAGTATCAATTAAAATGTAAAAGCCTAACAAAGCATTAGATTTCATTTGATGACAACTTTAATAAAATCCTATTAATACATCTGAAAGGTTTTTGTAAATTTTTGTAGTTCGGCAGTATCACTGTTGTTCACTTTGTTAACACAGAAAGTAAAATACATTAAATGAACTACTATTTCAACTGCATTAAAATATTTCTTTCAAATTTGATAAGGTTATATTGGAAAATGGGTGAAAGACAAATATATAAAAGCACCTGGTGAGTAGGAGAAATGATTGTCAGCTGAGGTGCTGTTGTGCACTTATCTGGAAGTATTTTCAGGTTTAATTTTTTCCAAAAAAGGACTTTACATACAATGAACTTTCAGGCATATAGACAATAGCATATATAATTATTTATCCACCAAAATAATTTTATATTTCATATAAAACACAGAACTTTAGAAGCTTTTTGTGGAAATAACTAAGTAACTGCATCTCAGATATTTCTAGAATGCTCTCAATTAATAGATATCACACTATTTAGAATAAAGTTTTTTCTCATTTAAATGCTGTGATAATCTTATTATTTACTTAATGATGATTTTATTGTAGAAATAACACTATACTCCCTTCCATACATTGAAGTTTGCTGGAAATCTTTGCGGTTTTGCCTAATTGCACCAATGAACACAACTGATATTTATTCCCTGTGTGCAGAATGGACTTTTTCCCTCTACCTTGGATCCTCTTTCAAGTGTAGAGAGGGGGTTTTAAATTTAATAAGGGCCAAATAAGGGCCCAGGGAGTACCATGTACACTCCAGTTAGCCACCAAAGAAAGAACTTTCATCTTGAAATCAACTTCCCAGTTTCAATATTTTTTTAAAGATGAAATCCATGTCTTCTGTTTCATCAGATTTATTACACACTAATTTAGTCTAAGTCAATTTACCTTTCAAGTGTCTCAGTCTATTTTCTTGCTCTCTCCAGCTCTGTGGGGATTAATGACTTATTAGTATGACTTCATATTGTCTTATTACACACGTTACCCTTAATAAAACATCCTCCTGCCATAATGTTTCTTTGATCATTAGATACCTACACTAAGTTGCTTTTTTTAATTATTTAATTATAATCTGATCACATTTTAGTGAGTGCATTGTACACACTGAGCATACAGCAAACTTGATCAGAATCTACAAGACGCTAGAGAAAAAGTTCCTACTGTTCTCTGACCTACAGAATATATTGCAAATGGACAACCAGAAAAATCAATTAGTGCTTTAAACTGTTGGCACATAAGATAATGCTTTCAGAAGCACAGCTTGGTAACTTCAGAAAATCTATCTACAAGAGGAATTGCTATAAGTGGAACACATTTGAAATTCTGATGTTCCTAAAGTGTCAATACATAAAATGGGTTATTCTTTTTTAACATGTAATTCTAGTTAAAAATGCAAACCTGATCACAACAGGAACTACTAAAAGTGATGACCTATTCTCAGTCTAAAACTAGAATTATTTCTTATATGTTTTATTTTTACATAACTATGAATCTGGAATACTGAAGAATATAGTCTTGATCTCATGGAAATCTGGCCTATTTTATCCTATTCTCATGAATAAAAGTTTTAGGTACACACATTCTAAAAAAAATAAATCCCCCAGAATCATAGAATCACAGAATGCTTTGGGTTGGAAGGGATATTTAAAGGTCATCTAGTCCAATCCCCTAGCGATGAGCAGGGACATCTGAAAATAGAGCACGTTGATCAGACCTTCCATCTTGACCTTGAACATTTCCAGGGATGGGGCATCTACCACCATCATTCAAAAGAATTTCTGATACTATGTACAGAGAGTAATCCATACAGTAATGGCATTTTGTTTATCTAGGCAGTGAAAACTGTTTATGGATTCAAACACATGTTGTTATTACCTTTATGACTGAGGTAAACAGCCACAGCCACTGGGCACTATCAATTCCATACTATTTTTATTTCTATAAAAGAGCAATCTAGAGAAGAAATTGTTCTGCAGTGTATACAAACCTCATACTGCGGTATGGGAAGACCTAAGGTCCAACATTCAATACCTTGCCCATCAAGGTTAGAAGCTCAACCTTTCTCCCACAATGAAAAGAGCTTTCTGACAAAAAGCACATCCTTTTAATTTCACTAATTTTGAGATTGTATTTCTTAAAATCAAGTAGGAGAAAGCAAAATTCACCATTTTTAATGCTCCTAAAATTGTATGCATTTTAAAATTTCCTACCAAGGTTTGTGTGGTTGGGTTGCACTTAAAATTTTTTAGGACTGAATAGATGAGGTAAAAGAGTATATTTATACGTGTAGTTGTATATGAAGATGGTATAATTGCATGTCCTACACCCATATCACTCTACAGAATTATAGGTGTTGTGTGACTTGCCACCAAAAAACACTTAGTCACCCCTCAATATCTTTCAAGCCATGAGGAAAATTACTTCTATAATGCAAAAAATACATAGAAATGACCCAGCATTGTTTCTTGTCATGGGAACTTACATGAATCTCTCCTTCCTGGACAAATTTTGCAACTAAGGAACTATGTAAATGAGAATATGTGAACTTTGAAACAATTACAGCTAAGTTTTGGAAGAATATGAGTTTGAAAATATAATTTTTGCTCAGAATGACATTCAAACCTCCTTTTTTTTTCTTCCTGTTGGCATATTCCAGAACAAAATGCTGTGGAGGAGCTGTGGAAGTCTGCCTTTCTAAGCCAGTCATCAGTTGAGTTGGCTGAATTGACACCGGACTGCGTAAATTTGACAGACCTGAGGTTTTGAAATCTGACACCTAAATAGAAGGTATATTTTCTTAACTTGATGACAATCAGAAGAACAGATTGAGGGTGTTCATTAATTCTGTCTGCTGTTTTTCTATTGATGTTTTCAGTGTTGCTGTACAACAGGTTTCCCTTTATCTTATAGATAGTGGGTTTGGTAATGTGTTTAACTTGGCTTCAGTGCTAATCTTATTTCTCATCATTTGCAAACCCTCCCAAAAACCTACCAGTCAAAAACATCACTGAAGACTTACCTCGCTGTGTCAGATCCTTCAGAGGCAAACATATCAGGGCGTCTGTTGTGGATTTTATGAATGGTTGAGAGTTCCTGACCAATAACATGCTGTGTATAATCGTCTCGCCAGGTAAAACCTGATAAATAATGAAAACAAAAAAAAACATACAAACAAACAAAAAAGAAGCAAAGCTACTATTTAATAACTTCAAAGTTTGGCAAAAATATGTCCTATATAAACAATATTAAAAAAAAAAGAGAAAAGAAAATTATTTGTTCAGTTGGAACCCAAGACTGAACTACAGATTCTTCTCTTCTGTATGAAATTTTGTTAATCAAACTTTCCTTACAATAAGAGGAAAACAGGGGTTGGTGTGAAGAGATTTTGAAAGACTTTACATTTACAGAATTTTAGCTAGTTACAAACTACTTTTGATATATAAAAACAGGTACTTCTGGACAGCTATGGAAAAGAGTTATCTCAGTAGCTGGTATC
>VYZX01018167.1:4452-45434 GCA_013401335.1 Brachypteracias leptosomus
TCTACCCTTTATTCCTGCTTCCTACTCTAGGGAAAATACAGCAAATGTTCCTGGTGAAGCAGTGTTTTGTAGATGAGGTGAATGTACTTATTCACTCTCTAGTTCCACAGAAGAGTCTCAACTTCATCTGCTAATTTCAGAAAATCTCTTTATTTCTCATTTGGGATAGGTCACTAGGAGATTTAGCCCACTTCAGATTCAATTAACTTTTATTTTTTTAATTAGGAATTTTAATAACGTTTCCAGAAAGTCATGAGAAACTAAACACTCTCCAAAGTAAATCTGGAGAGGATTTTAGCCTGTGAGAATTCCTTGCTGCTTCTTCCACAGGAGATGGGATGGCTATTACTGTATAGCTGTTTGTGAAGACAAAATGTCTTCACCTTTCACAAATTCCTCCCTAATGTTTTCCTGACTGCTTCCTCCCTCCACCCAGAGAGAATCAGGTTAAGAAGGTGATATTACATGTCTTTATAGCATTGGTGAGATCCCTTCCAGAGCAGTACCTACAGTCATGAGGGATGTTTTAAAACAGGAATTCTGCTTAAAAATCCAAAGATTATACTGAAGGCTGGAAGAAAGAAAATTCTGATAAAGAACTCAGTGTATTTAACCGTTTAGAAGACCAAATGATGATATAATTAATTACAGTAATTGTAAATATCTTCAAGGGGACAAAGCACCAAACACTATGGAAAGGTTGGCAATCCATTGAGAAATGCACAATAACAATTACTGGTTGAGTATTAAAGATTAACAATTTTAATTTTTAAAAAATCACTAAATTGTATCATTTCAGCCATATGAACCAGGCAAGTATTTGTCTTTACTGCACTTTTAGCCTTTTCTTTTAGTTCATAAGATTAATCACCTTAGGAGTCGAAGGAAAGAATAAGTAAATGACAAGTAGCGTTGGTTATGTAAAAGCTTATGGTAGATGATCCAGTGATCCACTCTGGCTTAAAAGGCAAAATAACCCACGCATAATGTCAACATTCATCAGCAGTAAAATATCCTGCATGAAAAAGAATGTTTAAGTGCTTACATTTTAATTGTATATTAATAGATTAATGATAATGTTCCATCAGTGTAAGTTCTTTTCTATCTTGGCAATCAACATGAACTGCATGAACGTTAAAAGAAATTTTTAAAAAACATAGTTTTTTCTTAGTTTGTGCAAAGCTAACCTAAAGTTTAGTAAAATAAGTAAATTCTCAATTTATGAAAACAAGTGTTCACTAAGTTCTTGTGACAAATTTAAGTGGCTTCCCTATTTATTGAAATGGTTAGCTAATTAGATATAATGTGACTAATATAATCTTTATTCTTTTTTTTTCCTTCAATTATTTCAAATGGTAACATTAGAAAAATCTTTCTGCTTGTCACTGTTGTTCCTTCTCTTGTTTTGGTTAGATCAGTCTAACTTACTTAGTTTTGACTTTAAAATTGAGTTCTGCTGTTACTAGGTCATTTCTAATCACCGTACATAATTATGGGGTTAACTAAAAGTCATATTCATAAGAACTGGATTTACATAATTTTAGTTTCCGAAAATTCAGTGAAGGTTTACCTGAAAGGGTAACAGAGCTTCTCTGACATGGCTGTGTTTCTGGTGCAGGTGGATGCATCATGTACACACAGACTAGAAAAACCTGCCAATAAGGAGTTACCATGTCTCTGTCAGCCTTAGCATTTTCTTGCTTGTATGCAGACCTTGTGCAGAGAAGAACTGCTGAATCACGCTAACAGACTGAGAATGAAGCAACAGCACTTTTCTTTTTTCTCTCTTCTTTCTCCCAATTATTCTTATTTCTAGAGCTTTCTTTCAAAGCAGACCTTTCAGAAGTGCCAATAAATAAATACATCAAGTAGAGATCTCCTGCATCTTGGCTAGACAGAGGCTGCTTTTATTCAGGTGAAATTGAATCATGTGAACTGTGCTGAGACACTTTAGTCCCTTTCATTCACAGTCCATGAAACTGACTGAGGGATCAAAGCTACCGGTGAACTGAAAAACTGGCACTTGCAGCCAGAATGAATACTTTGGGATGCCATTTTTAAGAAAATGAAATGAAATACGTGACAGGAAAGCAGTCAAGGGCCTGATAAATGAAAAAGAGACAGGATGAAAAAGCTGAAGTAGAGAAAAAGACCTCATGACAAAGAATCATCCAGAAAAAGAAAAAAAAAGAGAGTGGAAAAAAAAGAAGATAGAAAAGAAAGAACTACTGAAAAACAACTATTAAACAACCTTCTGAAATGGGTAAGGACTATAGCAGCCAGTTATGCACCTTCCAGGAGTACAGACGTCCAAAGAGCACTCTTAAAAATGCCCAGAGTGTGGGCTAGGCTGCAGCTCATTCGTACAATGCCCAGAACCTTCATGTGCTCCAGGGTCACAGCAGTACACAGGGATAAGAGAAGGCTGGGAAGGAATTTGCAGAAACTCTCAGAAGTACAACTGCAATGTCAAAAGGTACTACTTGGGAGAGGCAACCAAGGGAGGAGTCACTCCACAGGAACACCCAAGCCTCTGCTGTGGCTTTGCAGTCTGCTTTATGAATGCACAGGCAAGGCTGTAAGTTAAGGTGCTTGAGAAGCCTCTGCATGTTGGATCGATATTATGCAACATGTATGGTAAACAAGCGTGACATTGAAGAGACAGGTGGTAAAACCAGGGCTACATGTTGCAAAGATGCTGCTGAAAGGTCCAGCACTCTCAGTGTCTTGCCTCAGCTCTCTCTCCACAGTGGCTAGCTCATTTCTAACTGGCTCATGACGCAGGAAGTAATTTCAGACCTTGGCATTTCAGATCTGAATCTTCCGTAAACTGATTTAGCCTCACTTTTTGAGTCACAGTGCTGGATTTCATTCTTGCTGTTTCAGCTCGGTTACATCCTCTGAAGATCTGAAGAGTTTCACCATTGGCACACTTAATCACATTAGCATATGACAGTTAGCATGATTATAATTTGTGGAAACTGATAAAGCTCTTTGAGCATTTCCTCTGCTTGGGATTTGTCCTTGCATGTTTCTGATTCTCCTTCTGGGTACTGAGGGCTTTTGTAGCACAGAGCCCAGGGAAGCACCAACTTTGAAGTCTTCTGAGTACCTCAGTCACACTTCAGCTGTAAATAATTGCCTTCCCATCAGTACTTAATGTATGTCTGAAATTTTAGTCACAGAGGTCATTTTTTTTTGCAGTCAGCAAGCAAACATTACTTGTATTCCACTAATTTCCTCATCTCTCTGGTAGACACAATCCTCCACAGGGCTTCTAGTAAACAGATGGGCAAGGAACAGGGATGAAGGAATAAGGGTATAAATAATCCCTTGGAGAACAGGATCTTTGGTAGAAAAGCCATTCCTAAAAAGGGTGTTTGATCTCATGCAGTGTTTTTGTAGATCGTTTTATCATGTACAAATCCTGAAGTCCTTCTGGAAGGACAGTGACAGTGTACCAAGTTAGAATTCCCCATGAGAATATGCAAAACTAACTTGTTGTTTTCCTGAGGATGTCTTCAATTATTTACCAGAACCTTGATGATGGTAGATTTGTTAATAAGCAGAAAGCACTGCTTGTCGTGTCATCATATGTTGCCACACCATTAATTGATATTCCTGACTGTTTTTCACAAGCTATCACCTATTGCCTTATACCTGAGCTTGTAAAGTTTGAGGGTTCAGGGGATATCAATGCTTTTGCATCTCCTGGACTCCTCATATCCCTAGTCAATTACAAATATCTAATATTATTGAGGAGGCATGTGGACTGCCAACCCTCTAGCTTTCTAAATTGAAGAAATAACTAAGCTGTACTTTGTGCAATCATTATCATTCTTTTAATAGGTTTGTGTGCTTTTTGTATGCCCTTTCCCAGTTGCATTTTATTTGTCTATACATAAAAGATACAAACATGCAGAGAAAATTGATACCTCTACTACTTAATACCAGGACCCAATTTTTCAGTGCACATTCGATTATAATCTGTTTTCATGCCTTCCTTCAAAGACAGAATCTAATCCAGAGCACATTTTTATTTCTGTAAAGTTCATTTATTTAGGCAGCTAGAGAATGTCATTCCCTTTAATAATGGTAGAAGTGTCACTTCCTTTCTCCCCCCACCTCCTACACATTCAAAAGTTTACAATTTTCTTCTGCAGTTCTCTCTATAGGGAATGTTATATTGGTACTTTTTGGCAGCACTGTAGTCAAAATATGCATTTAAATAGAGACTCTCAGCAAACTAAAAGCACATAGGAAGTTGGAGTTATTGATTTTTTTCTCTTTAAATGAGGCATTTTACAACTCAAAGGATTTTACTGAAAGTCTACATTGTCTACTTAAAGTAGCAGCAGAATTCTTCTGGGGACCAAAACACAACACTAAATGTAATTTTTTGTTTTCCTTCCAAGCTATAAATGTTGTTTTGTATTTATCATCAAGGTGACACTTTTTGCTGTAATAGCCATTCTCTGCTCTTTCAATCCTAAGATCTTAAGGAGTATTTCACTTTGGGTTATTATTAATACTCTCTGTATTAAAGAACCAGATGGGATGTCTCCAGAGAACTTTTTACAGGAATTTAAATTTAAACTTCTGCAGATGCTGCGGGGGTATGAACTCCAAGACCTGTGCTTTCCTCCTTCCAGGTGCCTTCTGAGCCAGGGATCCCTCCATCCCAGCCAGAAGGATGCAGCTGTGGCTGCTGCTGCTCACAAGTCCATCCAGCAACAAGGGTCAATGTTCTCTCCCTCACACTCACCCCCCTCCCACTCACAGAGGATGCTAACAATTATGTGTTCGTGTGTTTGTCATTTTACATGTAATTTGTTGTTTTTTTCATGCTTTCAGCACATTTTGGTCCCTAACCAAATAACAATGAACCAGGTGCTTTCAGACTGCTCACAGCTTTATATAAACAACTGAAAAAGACAGGTATTAATAAAAAGAAAGGATTAAGATTATTCAGTTCTCTTATATTTTTACCAATATCTCATCATTTGTTATGATCCTGAAATGTGATGAGAAAACTGAATGCTGATTTCAAACCATTTCAAGGAAACAAATAAGAAAAACAGACCTCGAAAGGGCAGAACAATTTGATTTTTAAACTGATACTAAATCTTTTGTGTCAGGTCACCTCAATACTAAGACCCCTATGGCTATTGTATCATAGTGTCTGATAAAACCTGCATTTTTGTTTGATTATGTTATTCACTACGAGCCAAACTCTCTTGCTTCCCATCTTGAATCATGTGGCTTGGGCTGCAGCCCTCAGAGGGTGCACAGTTCAGAGAAGAGATTTGGGACCTGAGAAACATCAGCACATCAGACTATCTGACCACAGCTTTTATGAAGACAGTACAGCATGACAGTAAAACACAATTTAGTGCTGAACTGATTCAGAGTAGAATGTTTTGGGTAAGGAAGATTTGCTATCATTTTCAAGCAAGTCATAATTAAGTAGTTAAATGTTTCTTTAAATGTTGTGAAACTATTATCTTCCTGATAAAACTTTCTGGATAGCACAGTAAAAAATCCAGTTATGATGTAAAGACATTAAAGGCCAGGACAGAAAAACAAGTGGCATAAAGCAAAACATCATGCTTGGGGTGACAGAGGAAATAATGTCCTTTGGTAAACATGTCACTCCAGGTTCTTTACTTACAAATCAGGATCACACAAAGTTTACAAAATCTTCTGCAATGTCCTGAAAGCTCAAACCTCTGGCAGTCCAGTTTGATGGGGGTGTCATGAAAGCTACTAACCAGCACTTCAAACATTCTAGCAGTATCCTGCACGTTTTCCAAATTGGGAGCAGAGTGGGAGGACAGGTAAATATGCCCATATTCCTTTGGATACCAAACACTGCCAGGCATATTCAGCCCAGGCAAAATCTGCTTCCCAATTTCACTGATGCACCCTTGCTAATAGTGACCAAAGAGATGATTTTTTTTTTTCTTCTTCTGGAGGGGGTGTTTCCCATGTAAAAAGCTTGACAGAGCACAATTTTCTTTTTATATTTTCATTCTGACCTATTTTGAGCTTTTCATCTCCTTTTGCGTCACAGCTCAATTTGCCTGCCTCAGGCAAAGAAGTTCTGACTGAAGAAACAGGAACCTACACAGCGGTCCCACCGTGGAAGAGACCTGTGGAGGAGGCTGTAACAAAGAAACAAGCAGTGGGAAGGTATTTACATTCAAGAAAATCCACAGTTTTCTTCAGTTAGTCTCCCATGCAGCTCTGGGTAGTAATTTTTAAATCAGTGTATGACTGGTGGATCTTGGGGAATCAAAGCATTTCTTGCTGAATTCATGTCCCAGGGCAGTTTGGTTTTCATTGTGACACTTTTTTTCTGGTCGTAAAGATGATGTTTTGATTTAAACAGCCTTTCTGTGCATTGAAAATCCTTAGACAAACATTTACACCAAAAAGACATCATCGAGCAGACTACAGAGACTTGTCACCACTCAGTTCCCTGCTCTCTGAAACAGCACAAACAGGTCTGGCAGATATTCCCATTGTCCTTGCATCTATTTTATAAACTCTGCACTCAAAACCCAAACATAAATTGCAACTCATCTCTAAAACTGAACTGCAGTGAAGAAAGGCAAGAAGAGAGGGAAAGTCAAGTGGTTAGAAAAATCAGCAAAAATGCAATCACATTTTTTCAAGTTTCAAAACAGACTAAGGCCCGCCAGCTACCCTCTTTGTGGGAATCTTAGATATTGAACATCTAATTATCTTAAAGTATATGCACGGCAGTGTGGAATGCAGTCTCCATTTTCTGATTATCCCAAAATGGTGTTGTAAATTAAAAAAATTAAATTGAATGGTTCACTTAATAACAAGACTAGTACACAGATGAGTTTTTTAATGAACATTATTTTTCAATTTCACAAAGTGTTCTTTAAAATAAGCCTCACAATGAGAGTGATTTGAATTGTGTACACACATGTCCAGTCAGCTAAAACTGGCTTTGCATCAAGCTAATATGAAGAGCTTGCTTCCTTCAATGGCATGAAGTCCTTGATATAAACATAGCTGTCCAGATAGCTGAAGTCAAAATAAGATCACAAACCGAGATATTTGAAATAAGAAAATGGCTATCCTGCTCTTAAAATAAGAAGGGCTATTTCCTGGGGTGGAGGGGAAGGGGGAAGGAGGTGGGTGGCAAGTGGGAGTTTGTTCATTTTTTGTTTTTCTGAAATATTACTTCCATTTTGTTATCTTTATAAAAAGGATTTGTCAGATTCTGTCCAGATTTGGCCATCATCAAGCTACCTTTTTTTCATTAAATAAATTGTTCAAGGAAAATTGTTTCCTCCTCTGCTTGTGAGGTAGTCCTGCACCCTTCGAGAAGTGATGCGGGTTCTGCGTTTGGTTTTAATGAGCTTTGGGTCAGTTCTGTTACTAGAATAAATCACCTATAGCTCACTCTTTAGACAAAAATGGCTTCACTACAATTCCTTACATTTAAGATTTTTCCTTCATCATCATCATTGCTGGCTTAGGTCTGATCAGAAATGTAGATGCAGCTGTCAGGCTAGCAAAGGTTTTCTTCAAACAAAACTAAAGAAGACTTCTGCTGATTTCAATCTTGCATAAGATGATCTCCTTTGCTGTAAAAAAAAAAAAAAAAAAAAAAAAACAAAACAGCAAGATAAAGCTACTCTAGATAAGCAGCAATTTGCAAAAACTATTCCAGCTTCTGTCAGAATGAGAGAAATTCAGAGTTAAATGCTCTTTGTTGGATCTCCCTAAACATTGCCAAGTAAAATATTGTTTGTTAAGGAATATCTTCCTTTGCTTTCTGCCTCCATCTGTGTGTGTTCACAGCCGGTGTTAGTGCCTGCCAGTCATTTTGCCAAGCTGTTTTGACTACATGGGTTAAACAGTGATACATAACAAAGTCCCTTGTGCACTGGGTAGGTTATTCAATCCCCTGTGGAGGAAGCTAGCCCCATTTATGTCCCTATTTGAAAGCTCAGCAGTATGGTCAGAGGAAAAAGGAAGACTTTGGGAAGAGTGCATGAAGCTGGCAAAATTGTGAAGAGAAGCTTTTGTTTCCACCTCTATATTCTTATTGAAAAAAACCCTGAGATGTTTCTGATGGGAACTGTAGGCATAAAATAAAAGATTGATTTCATTGAAGGTCCACTGAGAGTTGTGCTGAACAACAGGCTCACAGATGAAGGGAAGAATCTTTATCATGCAGCCTCAGAGCTTGTGCCGCCAAGAGCTCACCGGCTCCAAGGAGGATGGGAGCGCATATAATGAATATATACTGACCTTCTGAAGCAGGATCTTGCACAACTTTTTGCTAGCATTTTTGTGAGGAGAAAAAGTCACTTAATGTGACTGCTTGCTGCTTAATGTTATGTAAAGGACAGGCTGTTCCTAAAATAAAATTTTTTCTCTGTGGATTATAGTTCTACAGTGAAATAACTGGCTTCCTACTAAAAGATGTTCAAACAACTTCAATTTTTGAGACCAGACCAGAAATTCTTTGTAATTTTACCCTTTTTTTCTTTATGTTATAATCTCAGATGCCGGGTGTGGACATGTAGAGACTCATATTATCCACACCAATTCTCAGAATAGTGTAATTCACAGCATGCACTGTCTGAGAAGCAGGCTGTGAAATGAGAGAAAGTTGCTTATGCCATGATGAAATGAGGTGAAGACATGTTCATATAATTTCTCTTCTGCACAGTTGAGTTAGTTTCAGAGCCAAGAAGTGACAAAGCTCTGGCTCCACTGACTTTCCCCATAATCCCTTAAGGACTCATAGAAATAAAAACAGAGCAATCAGTCCCTGCCATTTAGATAGATGAACTAGGGCACCAAAGACAAGTTAACAGGCATTGTATGCAATAGTAGAATGTTTTACAACACTGCCCTGAAATTCTGTATAGCAGTAAATATGCAGCCATGTTCAAGCTCTTACTACCAATTATCATAGCAATTAAAAACAAACAAACAAAGCAACAACAACAAAAACCCCACTAAAAAACACATACCATAAAACCTACTTTCCAAAGTAAATGAGACTTCTTTGATTGAATAATTTATTCCAGTTTCCACCTCCTCTCCCACCTTCCTCCAAAATTTTCAAACTCACTGTTGAATTTCTATTACGTTTGACACAGTGGGGAAGCCCTTAGGGAAACTGGGGTGCTGCAAGTTTCTGACAAATGAAGGAAAAGATTCAGGTGAGTGTCTTCAACAGAAGATTGATGTTTGTATTGTGTGTTCAGCTATATTACTTAGCTAGAACCCATAAGAGATGGTGTCAGGGGAAATGAGGCTTTGTAAAATCTCTGCTTACTGTAGAAATGGGTTTCTTCCAGGGTGAAGGGGTATCTTATTGGTAAAACTGATAGAATAATTTTTTTAAATGGCTTTGTTTTTCTGGATGTCATGAACTGGATTATAATAATTACTATCATTGATTCTTTCTGCTGCTTGCTGAATGTCTCCCAAACTCACTCTTGCGCCTTCAAAAGCTGAAAGCTGTTATTATACCCAGTTATTCTTCCCTTGGGTCTCTCTCTGTATGCAATTAACAATGAATTAGTCTCTCATGTGAGGACAGATGGAAATGTAAACACAATGCTCCAATTAACGGAAGAGAGGGCTTCCAGAAAAAGTGACAGGAAATTCACTCACTTCATCCATTTGGCTGTATTCAGAGCACTGTCTGCTATTTCCAGTTCAAAGGGCTTTTGTTTTATTAGTTAGACAAGTCTGAAAGTCATCTATCATGTTCTGATGCTATAAAACCACACAAGTAGGGTGGTCAGGTTCTAGAAATCTTAGAAATTAGGAAGAAAAATAAATGGTCTGTATGTGAATATTCAAATTATAAATATCTATGGACAGTAAGTAAAAGGCATAGAGTAGAAAGTGAATCAGTGGATTAACACATCTAACTGTAAAGTAAGCAGATACAAAAGGAAACATGAGCAAACATTTTATTCATAAAAAAAATAAATTTTAAAAATGTTTTCTTCTTACACATTCTGCCAGCCCTTACTTTGTGAAAACCAACAGCAACAACAACAAAACACAGTACGTGAAAATACCAACATTTTCACTCAAAAAATAAGTTGCATAAAATATGTCTGGCTGAACCAAAGGTCAGTCAATGTTTAAAACCTCCTGCAGGACAGTATACTGTTCATGACTGTTCAACAAATTCATCCATCACATTTTATTTATGCCTGCAACGGCTGATAACATGTATGGAGGCTCTGTAGCAACCAGTACTAAATGCAAGCTGATAGGAAACAATGTCAGCAAGGGAATCAAATCCTCCAGCCACTGAAATGAAGACACTTCAAGAGGTGCAACTTCCATTCAGAAGCAGTGTGTAGATGCCAGTGCAGTCAGTGCTGGAGGTGGCCTCTGCACAGGCACACCAGAATGCTTGGTTGGTCCCTCCAGCAGTTCTCCAGGGAAGCAGCAACCCCATCCTCACGACTCTGGAAGCTAGTGAGTTGGGACTCCTGTGCTGGGATCAACAACCTGGCTTTGATTTGCTGTTCTCATTTAGTCAATGTTGATGAAGCATATAACTACCTAAAAGGGATCTGCATGCAGCACCAACTATAGCATTTCTGTACACTGTTACTCCTTTCCCAGTTTCCTGATCCTCTTTTTGCCTCATGTCTGTCTTCTACCTCCTGGTTCCCTTCCAAATAAACAGTCTGTCCTTAATTACTTCTTCCTTAATTATTTTTTCCCTTTTGCTCACCGTTCTGCTATCTCCACACCCAAATTTGTAATTTCTAACACCATTACCAAGTTCACCTTTGCCTAACAGTATTATTGACATGATTAGACACTGCTGCCCCACAAGCCTCTACTTTCCAGAAGGTCTTCTTAGTTACCTCTCTGAAGTTTGGCAATCAGTCACACACTTCCATTTGACCATCTTCAAAATCTAGCCACCTCATAGTGGTCTTGATACCTTCTGTCAGTTTCTTACTGTTAACATCACAGCCAGCAATTTCTCATGTTATGTCCAGTAGCTTCCCATTCTCTGTTCAGCTCAGGCCAGCACCTATTCACTTGCTTGCAGACTTAACAGCATACATAACCCTAAAGATAGATATCCATCAATACCTGTCAGTATAAATACAAATTCTAGCATCACATCAGTGAAGAGAAGATCAAAACACCAGTTCATCACTGAAGCCTGCAGTCTGATCATCTCTTTATCTGACAGCATTCTAAACTGACATGAGGAGCAGGGAGAAGATACAGGTGAATTAAATTGGCATAAAAGTACTGGCCTTCTACTGTCCAATGAAATGCAGAATCAGAAAACCTTCTCAAATTTTTCCAGAGTATTTAAACTTCCAGAGACAAGTCTTTCTCAAGAGGTAAAGTAGATAATCCTAGTCTCAGAGAAGGGCTATATGAATCACCTCCCAGGTTACAGTGCAGGGATCACAGGCTTCCATTTTATACAAGCATTGTACTGGGTTAATATATAGGCCCATGGATGGGGCTATAACATGCAAAAAGCCTAGAAAAGACTTCTCAGTGCTTGATTTCAGACAGCATTAGGAAGCTCGAAGCTCTAGCACAAAGTAGATAAAAACATTCTCTCTCACATTTATATCACCTCACATGATTTCATACCCCAAGACGCCTCCATTTTCTTCCTTAATCATTCACCTTGTCCAATTTCACTGTTAATACCCCTAAAGAACAATTTAACATCACCACAACAAGCATTCAAGATGGTTAGGAAGTGTAAGATTCCCTCCTATGTAGGCAAGCGTTGAAAAAGTCAGCAGGAAAGCTGAGACTTGCTGGTAATTGCTGCTGCTAGGCATCCTGCCAGTTCTGTAACAGTGGGTTATGTTGCATACTCTATATACAGCAATGAGGAGGAGGAATGGGAGAGGCTTAAACATATCCTGTGTCAGTTCCTCAGCTGGTAGGAATCAACATAATGCCACTGGCACATAAAGATCAAGTCTTCAGCCCTGTTCAGTGAAGGTTGTTTCAAGTACTCATAAGCAGCATGGCTCATGGGAAGAAGGTTGTCTGACTTGTGTTAAGAAAGTGGTTGAGGAAAATATTTAACATCTGTTCTGAGAGATGAAGACAAGATTCAATACTATGATGAGACTTGGGCTCAGCTCAACAGTTTTCTTTGGTGAGCATAAAGAGGTTGTTGGGAGTTTTTGATCCTGTAAGTGTTAAAGCTGTCAAGGTTTTGCCTTGGTTTCAGCATGAAGACCTGGGACCTGAGCAGGTAGCAGAAGAAACTAAGACATAGTTAACACAAAGCCTTTGACACAAGTTCTCTCTACTTCACAGATGATAAGCCACTATAGAAAGATCATAAAATGTGCTGAGGTATCTGAGATCAGTGAGTTGAGAACTATATTAACTAAATCTAGGGTTTTTATTCTTAAGTAGAATAACATAGTTTGTGGCCACCCAAAAGGGAAGGAATACATCAGAAAAGCTGTTACCTGCTCTCCAACATGAGACAAATAAAACAAGGGTGAGTAAGAAAGAATAGAAGTTGAGGAAAATTACTTTGCATGGGGTTCAGATCCTCTAAGAGATCCTACCAAAAAAAAAGAGAAGAACCCTTAGGATCTCTCTACTAATTTATTTTATCTTTCACACTAGTCCGGCTCTATTAACCCATGGATCTGCGATTTATGGTACCCTGGATATTGCAAAGAAGGTGAATTTATGGAGTAAGTGGCCTGAAAAGTGTTAAATGATCCAGCTTCTTCCTCTATTTGATTAACCAAAGAGGCAGCTTCTTTTAGTCTAACTCATAGTCAGTACTTCTACTCTTTTCTATATATCTAGTTTACTAAAATCCCTTTTGGCAATAGAATAGCTATGTTGCTACTTCAGAGAAATCAACAAATATATTTCAAAGTGGTCCAGATATTAGGCCAGTCTGAAGTGAGAATAGGCCAGGCAGAACCCACAAGCTTGAAAGAGAGCTGCAGCAAGTGACTTGGACCATAAAGGAAGACTTTAAGAAACTGTGTAATAAGCTATTACTATTTTGAAAGCATGCCTCCACATGTGGAGTTGCAAAGATGGGAGATGTTGTTTCTCAGTTCCAATCAGGCATTTCAGCGAGAGCCCCTTTCCCCTCTGCTTGAGAGGTAATCCTGCCAGGGCTGTGCCTCAGAAATGTGTGCCATGTGGCAAGGTAGAACATATCCATTTTTTAAGCTGACAGTTTCTCACCTTCTACAAGCAGTAAATTAATCATGAGGATTTAATTGGACTTGGCCATATGACTATAGTTCCAGCCCTGGTAATAAAGAAATGACAGAACAATTCATTAGATACATGGCTCGTATTTAAGTCACAATGTTGAGCTCAGTATCTTCCTTTTCTTATTATCTTAACAGCCGTTTGTGTCAGCAGTATCCAAGGATACCTATATTTGCATGGAATTATGAGCTTCATTACTTTTCTTCATTCACCATCACACAGTGGGAAACTTATATTAAGCATAATCTACACTAAATTCTGCCACTCAGAAGCAGAACAGTTGTATGCACATTAATAATAAGATTATGCATATATATGTAAATATGCTCAGTTACAATACACAGTTTCTTAGGGTGTTGTACAAAGGGAAGGCCTTGGTATAGCTAGTGCTTATGTGGCTTGTATGAGTTTTAGTGAATTTAGTCAATTTAAGAAAAGCATCGTTTGAGCAGAAAGGCTGAGTGAAGCAGGTCAGTTCCAATGAGTGTCAGCAGAGCACATCACCTGTTTACATCAAGCTATTAGCACACCCACGGCCCAAATGTAATTTAAGCCTGAGGAAAGGGCAACACACTTCATTGCATAGGAGAAGAGGAGAGAATTTTGGTACACTCTCCAGCATCAAATTATTTCCCTCTTCTGCTGTCTCATTTCTCCTGGTTGGGATTGAGACCCAGCTGGAAAGTGAGATTGCATCTATTGGCTGCTTCCCTGAACTACATGGGGAAGAATGTCTGTCTTAGCTGCACCACAAATCAGTTTGATGAAAAAAGCAAATGGATTGAGGAATAAACTTACTGCAGTTTAAGAAGAGAAAAAATTACTATTGTAAACTTCTTAGTTCATGACATATCCTCTCTCTATCTGTTTAACCATGTGCTAGACCTGCTGTCAGGCCCACTGCATTTCTGCTTTTCTGCAGTGCATGCAGGAATGCTCTTGTTTAGATCTGAGAGAGGTTTGCTCTTTATGTCATACCGAACCCAGGCAGCACTGAACAGCTCTCCCAGAGGTCTTCAATGTAAGCTGCTCCCAACCACAAACCCCCCTTCCCTTTCTCCCTGGCAAGTCCTTTGTCTCCTAGCAACTCTGCATTATTGGCCTGGAAACTCTTCACTGCTGTCCTAGTCCCATTTCATAAGCTGTCCACTGCAGCCAGCACCATAATTAATGAGCACATGTAGGCATGAGTAAAGACTTCTACAGGCTCTGAGGTCTAGTGCTTTACCTATCCCATGGGTGTTTTCTTTCTGTCCTCATTTCCTGTCCTCCTGAAGGACACTGTCCTGAGTGTTTTGCAAACCAAAGCATAGTTCTAATACTTGTCGTCTTTGATGACTCCTGCACTGGTAGCTGTCAAACATCAGCTGGTGCACATCACTGGTGTCATCTTCTCAGCAGCCCTCTTCACTGTCCACCAAACATATTGCTAGCGGCTCCACACTTTTCTGAGCTTCATATCCCTCTGGAGAGGACCCCCAAAGGTGGCATCTGCTGCATAGCCTCACCACTCAGGAGAGCAAGTCCAAGAGGAGTTTCAAACACAAAGAAATCTGCAGAAAGACAAGGAGTAAGGTAGTGTGAATCATAAACATACCTTTTCCACTGAAGTTTTTAGCTTTTTAAGAACATCCTAACTTTGCTTCTTTTCTTGATCTGTTATCCAGATTCGTTTTTGTTATTCAAACTTGTTCCTCAAGAGTACTTTAGAGTCAAATAGATGTCTTCTGGGCTTGCTGTGCACCACAGCTTCATTATAATAACAGCAGAGAGACATTGAGGCTAATTCTTTAGAAAGAAGCAATTCTTTGTGTGATATTCACCAGAGCATTAGATTTAGATACAGAAAATCTGAGGACTCTTCATCAATGTGACTCAGATTTTGCAAGTACTTTCATAGACTTTTTCAAGAGTAGGGTGCTGATATTAGCTTAAAGCACTTGAAAACTGAGGAAAAAGTTTTGCAAGAGCTAAGTGTCATAATTCAGTGGATTTATTCACATTTTACAGGAGAGAACTCTCTAACAAAATCTGACTTGAAAAATTCCTTAACCAATTTGATGGAAATAATAAAAAATAAGAAAAAAAATGGAAAGCACTACTGCTTCAAATGAATGCTATTAAGCCATAGTGAGCCAGAAGAGCAGCATTACATAATTTGAATACGAGACTGCTTAATATGATAGAGAAGTCTGATTTTTTCAGGCTTGTCAAAGCTGTAACAACCTAGATATTGTGAAATCATCAAAGACAAGTATGTGAAAATCTTAAATTAGAAATGTAAGTTAAATACCGTTAAACCCCAACCACTAAATTACGTGTAAATCTCAGCTGAGAAAGTAATTAGGCAGCTGAGTAGGAACAGCTAAGCTAATATCCTCTTTACTTCAACTGCAAAGTAACCTAAATATTCTCCCTTTGATGCATCAATTTCTGTTAGATTTTTTTTTTCCTAGACTGAAAATATGATAGGAATATTTCCCAATAGTGTTTCAATCCCACTTAGGACTATGGAGCATTTACATTGGATTCTCTTATTTTTGCTTTTATACAGGACATGTTTGTATCAGAAACACAAAGTTAGTCACAAGATATCTGAAAAGTAACATAATCTGCCTTTAATAACACATACGATTTGTTGATAATGATTCCTTATTTCCTCCTGGCTGAAAGAAATAGGATGGAAATGTATTTTCTGACAGAAAAGTATACCTAAAAATTAGGAGAGAATGGAACCCACACATCAAAATAAAGTTGATCTTTACTGACAACTGTTTATTTTAAACCAGAATTAATAGTGATCAGAAAGTAACTTGCAGATTCTAGGCAAACAGTGAAATATCTACTAGCCCTTTGAAATGTTTTATGAATGTGGTGGTATTCATTTCATTTGAATATTTTTAGTAAAATCTTGTATTATTTTACAACCATTTCTAGGGGCACCATTTGTTATTCTTGCTGATGGTGTACTTTTTTCCTTCTTTCACTATTTCCATGAATTTACAAACTTCTCTCCTTCCAGCTATAACAGAAATGTGAAGCATCATTTGAAGAGCTCACATAATGCTACTTGTAAAAACATTTTTTTTAAACCTGAACAAATAAAAATGGACAACAACAGATATACATTATTTCCACCTACATACAGAGTCAGTTTATCCACTATGCTTATTAATTACATTTTAAAAGAGCTTGAAAAAGAACTTTTTCTTGAGGAAATTTCTGAGTATACAGTGCATATGGAGATATCTTGTTTCAGCACTTGTTGAGATTTAATGATTAGTTATCTAGTTTTATTCAGCCTTATCCTGTTACAGAGATACTAGACTCATTCTTTTAGGGTATACATTCATTATAGGAACACTGTGAATTTAGGTATCAGGAAAATAGTGTCTACACAACCTCAATGTGATTTAACTACTTTTTACAGACCACATGAGAAGTGGTTGAGAAAGACACACAGCCCTTTCAGGGACATTGTGGGTTTGAAGATACAGATTTTAGATATTTTTGCAAAAGTGGTCTTAAATGGTTCTTGTCAAGATCAGATCCTCCTGTAGGTGTGATAGTTGTGGTATCATTATCCATTTTCTAAAAAGAAAATTGAGAAGGTTAAAAATATTGATGTTGTAGAAAGCAGTGGTAGCGCTGGTATTGGTTTCACATGCAATTAGTATTTTGTTTAGAGACATTGGCTGGCTGTGAGACAGCCAGACAAGAAACTATGCTAAAATGGTACCTTTACCTAGATGGTATCCTGTCTTTCAGGAGTCAGAAGAACAGTATGGAAATATTTAACATGCTAAGAGAATCTCATTGCTTCAAACTTTTGTTGTTCTCTGAGTTATCACTGTGAAGGAGAGACCATCAACACCCACCTTCTTTCACTGGAAACATTCTTGTCTAACTAATGTTTTAGTAATTTTAGAGAAAATTCTCACATTCTTCCTTTTGTCTTGTGTTGATTTTATTTTGCAGCCTGAAACGCACTGTTTCAGTGTTAAAGATGAGTCATAATTGACCAGTTTTTCCAGATATTATGGTCAGTAGAGTGCATATGTGTTTGTGAACAACATTATGTTTTCAGAAATGTTTGAATTATTAGCACCCGCTATATATACTAATTTCATTAATTAACCAGTTTTCATGCCTTCACTTTATCTATTTTTAAGGAGCTGAATCAGTTATCTAAATAGGTTATCGATCTAGGCTGTCAGACTTTTATATCTGAATAAAATAATATTTGTTTCACTCTTGTCACTGTGCATCAAGTTGAACAGACAATGCAGATACTTACAGAAAAATAACTTACAGATTAATATTGAATTAGTCTCTTCCTGAAAATGCCATGAACACTAGGTTAAGGTGTTCATGAGAGGCCAGGTCTCTGCTGATGCATAAATCTGCCATTGGTCAAAAAAACACTGATCTCTAAATTAGCAGAGACATGGCTTCCTAAATTCTGCATTGAGTATTAAGCTCTAAAATCTTTGATACAGGGCACATCCTGTTGTTTTAAAACATCACTCGAGGAAGCAAGAAATAAAGTCTGCAGCATAAACTAACATACTTCAAGGTCTTTGCTCTGCCCAGAGCTCATAATATCAGTGCAATCATAGTAGAGGTCTATGGCAAGCAATGGCCAACCACATTTGGACAATAAGCAGTTACGATGATTCACTTACTCCCCTGGGTAACCTTCACTGATGTAGCTGTGATGTGCATTTTAAATGTTCTTGCTATAGAAACCCCCATCACAAAAATGGACTTTAAATTACTACTTCCATCACCGCTGAGTGCACTCATATGTTTTACTGATGAGCAAAGTTGCAATTACAATTCTTATAAAAGGTGAATCACAACCGAAATATACTACCAATTCACAGTCAAATGACAGGGATACAACTGTATGAATTTGATTTCTGAATTTTATGTAGAGAAACAGGAAAATTTGTTTTTCCAAAGTCTTTCTCAGATTTTCTTCTTTTAGTAGCCAACAAGAGTAACAGTTTAAAAAGCTGAAAGAAGTTGAAAATTACCATCTGATATTTTAATGAGAGCTGTTCCTATATCTGATTGAGTTTTCACATTCTCCCATGTGGAAGAGTCAGGTATGAGGTAGCCATTGGTTCTTTGTCTACTGATATGGGTGGTAAAATTCCCCTTCTGTTAGCTGGTGAAAGACTGGAGTCTTTACATGATATCAGGATCAAACAGAATAATTAGCCATCAGAAACAAAAACCAAAAAAAAGATTTTTTTAAGCAAGAGTGAAATTCTTCTTTGCACAGTTGACCTGGTTTGTTCTATACATCTTGCCAGAAGGCTTAAGACTCCTTCGCCCTCACTTCCTTGATAAAGGTCAGTGTGGAGCTTAGCTGAGAAGTTAGACAAGAAAAGGGGAATGAAAACAGTAGGGTGCTGACTTTATTTCCGAATATTGGAATAGTAAGAGAGACACCAGAACATGGTGCACTGACCCAGCCCCCTGATACATCAGAAAGGGTGTTGCAAAATGAATAAGGTCCTGGGAAGTACTGCAAATATTTATAGAACTGGACTGGTCTCCTCAGAAGTGAGGAAAACTTAAGGAAGAAAACTGTGTTTGTTTTTCTTTTAATGATATGAGGAGAGTATGATTAGAACCTCCTCACTAGAGAAACACTGTATACGTACTGCAGCACCATGGTAATGGTGTGCAGACACTTACAAAGATGCCTGCATTGCTTCTCAGAGTAGTTTCTATGAATCCTTTAAACCTAGTTTCTAGAGAAGGATGGAGGAGATAAAGACACCAGCTGTTTACATTGCATGACATACGCTATTCCTCCTTATACTGTCAGCTTGAGTGGGTTTGGAGCAGGCTATCTGCACAAAAACAAAGGTTGTTGATGATGAGCCTGTGTATCCAGCATACATGTCACTCCCATAGTGCCTAAAGGACTGACAGGACAGAGGGCTGACTGAATGACTTTGGATAAATAAAGGAAATAACAATTGCATTAAATATGAGGAGATTAAAGACCTAGGAAGATTAATTTAACTCACTAAAATAAAGAGCAATGCCATGGATTTCAGTGTACTAAGTTGAATAATGACTTATTTAGAACACAAACTTGGGTATTTTGCTTGTGATCAGATATATGGAGGATAATAAGAGTTTACATGAAAATTACAGCTTGTATCCTGTAGCAGGTTCACAGTGAGTGGAAGACATTGGGATTAAAAGTCTGAAACTAACATCCTAGCTCACATAACAAAAAAGAAATGTACATCCAAGTCAGTTTCAAGTTCCCATATTCAGGGAATGTGTCATTGTTATCCCTTCCTGTGACACACTGATGCTGGATAAATTAAGTGAAGAATAATCTGAGGACAATTTCCATTTGTTGGACTGGAAAGATATTTTATTCTTGTGTATTGTTTGTTGTTTATGCAGATGCTGTTTCTCCTGCTGTCTCTTCTGACAGCTTCTTCCTATTTTCCTTTACCTTATGTCAGTTCCAGGTGCCGTTGGCTAAGGCTGAATTCAACAACAAGCCTACTTGCTTAAATTTACCAAACCATCAGTACCTTCCCTGCACATCAACTGAATGCCATCTTGGTACATGATCATGTGTTGCTGTGAGCAGAAAGGCAGCTTCTCTTTTCTGCTTTAAAATCACCATTTCACAGTACAATTCTGCTTTTCTTTCTCTTTTGACCTCTACTTTGCCTCTACTTTTCTATCTATATTCAAAGACCAAAATTATTGTAGATAACTGCTTTGTTTCTTTCCCTGACTGCTAATTTCTTCCTTTCTCAGACCAGGAGCAGACATCTGAAATGAAATGGTGAACTGTGAAAACATCTACTAAAGCTGAGAGGTTTTTCTGCATTCAGTGAGCTTAGGCTGTGGCAATCTCAAATGTTGAATAATTGATTCTGGAGGTTACTAAAGGCAGAAGAAAGCAGCTTCTCAAATGTAGCATCTTCAAAAGAAACTACATTCACAGAGGTCATCTCTAATTCTGCTATCATTACCTCAAACTTATCACCATATGATGGCTATAATTCTCTCTAAAATAGTAAAAGGAAGAAGAAAAGATCGCATTCAGCAGCTCTGCAAAAGATGCAGAGAGATGTTTGGGGTCCAGGGAATCCTTGGCATTGTATTAAAATTGCACTAGAAAACAATTTTTTAAAAATACTATTTAATCTTTTGTTTCATCACTTTATGAAAAAAATATTTGATCTCTAAAAATATTTTCATTTAAAATTCTGGAAATTATATGAGAGTTGTATCAAGCCATTTGAAAATTCTCTTCCAGAATTAAAAGTTCTTATGCTGACAGTCATTACATAAATGTTCAGATGGATTTTTTTGTGTATGTTTTTAACAAAAGTCCTAAGTCTAAACATCAAAACAGATCCATTCTCAGGAGTTACCCAAAGCCAGTATGACCTTACTGTTTTATTTCTTAAAAGCTTCAAGTTTCACTTATTTAATTACAAGAGTAGCTTAATTTTCAAATCTACTCCTTAGATAATGGGGAATTGCATGTGTTTAAAGTATACAGTTATTATTGTTACTAATGTAGTTCAGGAGTGGTATGTATTTATACAGGGAAGCTGAATATGATCATATTAAATGAATATATTTTTCACTTGATTATTCTTCTGTGTTTGTCATATAAATTGGAAGGAGGAAAATAATTTTCTGTGTTGGAGCATAAAACAAATTAGAGATAATGGCACATAAAAACCAAACCATAATCACCCTCTTGAAAACGAATACGTTTTACAGGGTATGTAGCCATTAAGGCAGTCACAACATTTTAAACCTACTCCAGTTCAACACTCCTGCAATCTATTCACTTTCTGATGGCAGCATTTTGTGAGACTGGCACAGATAATTAAATAAATTGTATGGTGGAAATCCTAAACTCATCTTGCATGACAATGTGCCAGGTTTTTCTTCCTTTGTCTTCAGTATTTCACTGAACAGTTTTTATTCACTGTAGCTTTTGATGACATTTCCTTTAGAGACTGGGAGCATTTTTTGTATTGCTCTGAACAGATGAATTTAGGAATAGTTCATGGATGGACTAGGCATTATACTGCAGTTTATCATGACCAAAGCAACTGGGTGGCAGAGCTGAGAGCTACCGATATAAGCTGCTATGGTTGAATGCCAAGGAAATCATTGCTTCATACCATACTTTGAGAAATGCTCATTCTATTAGATCAATTCACAGGAAAATATTGGAAAGCCCTTTCCTGATAATTTCTTACAGCCTTCCAGCTTCATTGAAGTAGTTTAAGGGCAGAACTCTTTTTTCTTTTCCTCATTCACCTCCCAGTACCAAAGGGCACACTTTCACATGATCTCTAGACATATCAGGATAGCTCTTAACCACTACAAATGACTTCTCATTCAGCTGATGACACGCTAGGAGCACATAAGAGATTTCTATTACTGATCATTCTGCAAAAGCAAAGATAAACCTCTGCTTCTGGAAAGACCATGGTCAGTTTTAGGCCCTGGAGCTCCCAGATGCATTTCCACTTGTTGTGGTTTAAGGTTTGGGGAAGGGGAGGGACAGGTGGAGCGGCTATTCCACTCCCCTTCCTGCCACGCTCTATAAAAGGACACAGGAAGTTCCGCTCACCCCTTTCTCGCTGGGATTGCTGCTGGCTGCAGACGTCTCTGTGGCTGCTACAACCCCACGTGGCTCGGGAGGAATCCAGCAACATCCGAGGATCGGTGTTATATATATTTGTATATATACCTTCCCTTAATACTGCTGTATATTTCCCTTCCTTTGATATCCCTTTTGTTACTCTCTGTTAAAAGTTGTGATCTTAATTTTCCAACTTTGTGTGAGGCTTTTCTTCCTCCCCTGGGAGGGAAGAGGAGAGGGGGAAGAGGGGTGAAACTAATTCTGCTCCGTGGGGGTTGCCCTGAGCCCTAAACGGAGACACCACTTCTTAAGCTTATGCTCAAGCAATTCGCAAAATAAGTGAGGTTAGTAAATGTATCTCCAAGAGTGCAAATTGAGCACTACTGGAATTTTTCTACTTAAAGTCAGAAGAGTCAGATTTCACTGCAAGTGATCAGTTATGAAGTGTTAGAACAAAGCTCTTACACTTTAGAAACTCTGTAGAAAGTGTCTGTGCTTACGGTTTTGGTATCTGAAAATCCCTGGGGTTTTCAAGAGCTTTAGATACTGTACAATGAATTCAGTAAAATCTGTATTTATCTCTGGGGACATTACTCTCTGCAGACAACACTCCTAGTGACTGAATGAAAGATTCCTCACAAAAAAGGTCCACCTAAAATCAGGAAGGAGGAGGGAGAAACAGATGGATAACAAGATGGCTAAGGTTCTATAGGTTCTTTATGTTACCAGGAAGTTACACTTGTGAACAACAACAAAAAATTACCTTGAAGCAGAGATAACACACGATCTATGCATGGTAAAGGACAAGGAAATTGAAACTGAAATATGTCTTTATTCAAATACTCTACTCTCAGCACACTATGAGTAGGATACTAGCAAAGATGGGACTCCGAATTCATCTGATATTATGGTTAACAAGTATTTGTCATGTTATTTAGCTTAAAGGTGATGACAGGCATATAAAGAGATGTGACAGAACCTCTGCTGGTGGTGCAGATGAATCAGACTCTTTACATGGGATTCTGGTAATCTCCTTATCCGATGAGAGATACAGAGAAAATCCTTCAAGTCTGAATAAAAAGGAAATTCAAAAATATGAAGGTAAAGTGCTTTCTATCTTTCTCAATCTCAACTCAGGAAAACTTTATTTGATAACAATGATTTTTCTTTTTCTCTGACAAAGGAGCTGGAACTGCCCTTTTTTTATATCCTGATAAATTTACAGTGAAATATCAAGGCAAAATAAGCCTTTTCCAGAAGGTAAAATCTGCAGCTCATCTTGAGGAAAAGATTAAAGATGACAATGTAAAACTCACTGGCAACTTTGACTCAAACCTTTGTAATGATTGACTGTGAAATTTTCCCTCTTCTGAAGTTATTGAATCACTGAGGTGTAAGCTGAATGTTTTCAAATAAAAGATTTCACTTTTTTTCTGTTACTAGGATGAACATTAAAGGTATAGAAATGTTTAAATGCACTTGGTAATGGGTGCGGAGAGAATGCAATTTAAGACAAGTAACCTCTAGGCTACGCATTGCCAACAGTTTTACAGGTTTTTTTTCAGGCTGCTAGGCATTTTGAATAATCTACTGTGAATGTTTTCATCCTGATCTCTCTTGAACACACAGAGAGAGGAGACACACTCACAACATGGCAGTAATGGCAGGGCTGCAACCAAGTACTGTGTAATGGGTTATTTCCAGTTGCACACAGCAGGTACCCACAGTGATGAGTGCCTGAGCCCCAGCTCATGAAGCCCAAGAGTTGGCTCAGCCAGCAGGACCTTGGTATGACCCTCTGCCCAGCACCCCAGGACCATTGAGATGGTCAAAAAAACTGGTTGGCCATCTCCCACAGGGTGTCCATGGGGGACTGCCTGGGTGCTGGTACTTGGCCCCATTGAAACCAGCAGAAATTTGGTCACAAAGATCAATGCAGTCACAGTTTCAGACCCCAAATTTAAGTGCTTGTGGTACAAAAATGGCTTGCAAGCACAGCTATTGCTTAAAGAATGTTTCTTGAAGATCTTGTGTGAACAATTTCTCAGAAGGAACAAGACTGATAAACCTGGCAGTGGATCTGTCACTGCAAAACAGAAAGATATTTCCTCTGATATATTTTCTCATGAAGAATGTTTTGCCCACTTTTGATAAATCGACATTAATAATTTTCAGCAGTCATTTGGCCTCAAATATTTTATTCCACTTCTCTATTTTGTACCTTGATCAGCCTAAAACATGCTATTCAAGAATCATAGAATCATAGAATGCTTTAGGCTGGAAGGGACCTTTAGAGGTCATCTTGTCCAACCTCCCTACACAAGCAGGGACATCTCTACCTAGGTCAGGCTGCTCAGAGCCCCAGGGTTACCTTTATTTAATTGTTTTGATCAACCATTACAGGCAGCATCCAGATTACCGTTGACTCTTCTGCAGACAGGTCAGCTATAGTCCAGTTCCCATACTGCACTTAAATATCAATAGGTGACAATGGGATGTTTTACAACTTACTTACATCTTTGCTCTATTTTCTACTCTCTCTTGCTTCTGTTTTTCAGTCTGACAAAGGAGACTGAGGCCAATGATAGCACAAGGGACAATGGGTGCAAGCTGGAGCATAAGAGGTTCTATAAAAATATAAGGAAAAACTTTTTCATTGTGAGGATGACAGAGCACTGGAACAGGCTGCCCAGGAGGCTTGTGGAGGCTCCTTCTCTGGGGACATTTAAAACCCGCCTGGATGCGTTCCTGTGTGATATGATCTAGGTGATCCTGCTCTGGCAGGGGGGTTAGACTAGATGAGCTTTCAAGGTCCCTTCCAACCCCTAACTTTCTGTGATTCTGTGAGGCAGAGGAGTTCTGCTCTCGAACCCCAGCACTCCTTGCCTGCACCCTGGAACCACACACACATTAGCTTTTCTTTGCTAGCACTGCAGCAACATACTGTGATTTCTGCTTTACTTTCAGCAGTGACGTGTTTGAAGTGGTTATTCAATTGGAAATATATTAACTTCGAAATTCTCATACAGCTTGAAATACCAAGTTTTCTTTATAGCTGCATATGTTTTCTTTGCCATCAGCTTAGTTCCTTTAGGATGAGTGCTGCAATAGTATAATTAACTCACATTTCCTGAAAAGAAAACTTCAATAAATTAGGAGAGAAATGGCCCTAGACTCCCCGTGTGGTTAGGAGAGACCGTCAACTCCAGATGCACTTCAGTATCAATCCTAAAATCAGGCAGAGCTTGGCTAGAAAAGCATTGTGAGACTACATTTCCAAACTAGGTGGTGAAAATTCAGGATGAGCAGCCCTGGGCAGCAGAAGGAAAAAAAGAGATTTTAAATATTATGCTTGCAGTCCATGAAGTAAGGTTAAAAAAAAAATCTACCCAACTGGCAATTGGTAATGCTAGACAGAGGAAAGCAAGTTTAGTTCTCAGGATAGACTTGCCTCTAGATAAAGGAAGGTAAACAAAACACAATTTCTGCATCTGTGTGGTGTGGTCGACATGCGTGAGTGAAGGGATGCCATCCAGAGGGACCTTGACAGGCTGGAGAGGTGGGCCCATGCCAACCTCATGAAGTTCAACAAGACCAAGTGCAAGGTCCTGCATCTGGGTCGAGGCAATCTCAAGCACCGATATAGGCTGGGCAGTGAGTGGCTTGAGAGCAGCCCTGAAGAAAAGGACTTGGGGGTACTCATGGATGAGAAGCTCAACATGATTGCCCGCCAGTGTACACTTGCAGTCCACAAANAGCCCCATGCCTGGAAATTTTGAAGGCCAGGCTGGATGGGGCTCTGAGTAACCTGATCTAGTGGGAGGTGTCCCTACACATGTCGGGGGTGTTGGAACTAGATGATCTTTAAGGTCCCTTCCAACCCTGACAATTCTATGATTCTATGATCATAACATTACTGAACATTTGTAAAAAAAGTTATTCCATGTCAGGCCTCGACAGTCTAGGAAAGTCAATCCTGTAAAGTTTTGAGCTCTCTTTCACTAAAGCCTCGTGTTATTACTGGCCTGAGCTCCAACCAAATGCCTTGCATTTCAAAAATGAAGAAGGTGGTAGTGAGCATATGACTACATTGCTTCTGCCCTGCCAGAGCACACTATTTAGGCTTCTTGCTCTTTATGTCAGCTGCAGAAATGTAGGCAACACTTGATCCATTACAACCTCCAAGACAAAGACACATTTTAACGAATATCCAAAGGCAGCATATGACAATATTAACATTTTGCATAGTCTGCACATCAATATTTTTCATTCTGTACCTGGAGTACTAAAGTATACATGACCAAATCAGTCTGACAATAATAATGTGTGTCAGTTTAACAGCTGGCACAGATGAGCAGAGCCCCAGTATACTGATACAATTTCCATTTGCAGATAAACATCAGAAAAATAACCAATGCATTGTCTCTAAGCTTGAGAGACATCAGAAAACAATGTATAATATTACTCTGGTTACCCTGTATGTCACACAGGAAAGAAAAGCACAGCTTGGCAGAAGAGGGGTGACATTTCCCGGCTAGAAGTGGCTCACTATTGATTCAGCACCAGCAGCCAACCCACAATGAGAACAATCAGCCGCTGGAATAATTTCCCAGGGAAGTGGTAGATGTCCCAACATTGGACACTTTCAAGATTCAGATGGACAGGATGATGGGCCATCTTGTCTAGATTGTGCATTTTCCAAAAAAGGTTGGACCAGATGATGCTTGAGGCCCCTTCCAACCTGGTATTCTATGATTTGATGACCCTTCCTTACAGAGGAGTCTGTGAGCAAAGGCATGGTCCCAGAGAGCCCACATACACAATGGGTGTATGTGTCTGCACACATCTCAAGAGCACTGGAAAAGGCATGCCATAGCTGATTTCTGAGCAGAGCTCTGGCTTTGGATGCCACAGAGGGACAGATCAGAAGTCCCAGTTTCACTGAAAGAGAAATAAAATTGAATAAAAAAGCAGCACGTCTAGTGCCATCAGTGGAGTTGTATTTCATACAAAATTTTGTCACATCTCTTGCCACAAGAAGTATGTATTCATAGTTACATCTGCTTTTCCAGCATCCCTGCCTGTAATTTCTCTCTCTGTGTTTTGTCTATACAGGCAAAGGGACCTAACAGGGATCCCTCACATTGAAATGCCTGGAGCAAGAATTTATACCGTCTGTAAAAGACAGCCCCAAAACCAGATTTTTTATTTTACAGATTCATTCTATTGATGAACAGCTAGATTAAAGGGAGGTGGGTAGGAAAACATAACATTGGTTTCAGAAGTTCAAATGCAGTTTTTCTGTTGAGTCCCTCAGGATGTGCAACTGCCCATACCTGCATGCAGTCTGGTCCCATACAGATCAACCTTCACCCAAATTGCTTCTGTACTTCTGATATGACTCTGCTGTCAGAAAAGCACCAGCAATCAGACTAGTGTTGTTGGACAGTGTTCAACTAACTCAGAAAACAGCCAGACTCCCATTCTGCACACGTATTGCTAGATTAGATGGAAAGATACACTGGGGATATGATATACTGAGATCAGACTTATCTATTTTTTCTTGCAGCGGGAGCAAGAACACATATAAAAGTTTACATTGTTATAGAAAAATTAATAGGGTCACCGTCATTTAAAGTAATAGAGGTTTATTTTATTTGGTTTTTTAAATTACCCTTAGGACAACCTGATAAACTAACTTCTCCTACAAAGTTATTTGCTGAGACATAAACACCTGGAAACAGTAAGATATTCTTTAGCTGAACAGCTAAGTCAGACAGTAAAATCCTGGCGCAATCTCCAGAAAAAAACATTTGCTGGGGGTTTGTTTTGGTTTGTTCTATTGCATAATCCCCCAAAATAATTTTGGGCTAAATTATTTTTAAATATATACATCTAGCAACATAAGAAACCAAAGAATAAAATTATTGTTCTTCTAGTTTTCAAATATTTACATTGCTTTCTGAGTTATAGTAGTGTGCATACTTTATTGCTGTTGCATGGTTTTGACATAACTGTTTAACAAAGTATCTTCACAGGAGTCAGTTTACCTGTTCGTTATTTTATCACTTTGATTTCAGGAGGTGAGACAAAAATGAAGACAGAAAAGTGTGGGCTTAGGGGTTTTTTTAATGAACAGTACATGCTACTTTGAGAGTACAGTCATAGACAGACGTGAACATCTTTTGTGAATGATGAACCTTCAGCTTCAGACTCTGTCTGATTTTAGCTTTTGTTTCCCTTGGAGTAATTGGTGTCAATTATTTCGTACAGTGGGGAAAAAATATAGAGATCTTGAGTGTGAATCCAACCTTTGTAGCATATAATTTTCAGCTAAAATCATTAACCTGGCTCTGGGACTATTATCTACAGCTTCTATTCTTCTGAGTAGTTTGACTTTACAGAAACTGTCTATTTGACAGAGGATTGCTGATTTTATCCCCTGCTTGCATTCCACAGCTACTGCCTGGATATATCATAAGAACAGGACAATTAAGACACTCAGCACTGTTCTTTAACTGCCCAGTTCCTTAAAATCAGGAATATGTCTACTTTTTATTTCCCTTGCCACACTCTCTTCAGTTTTTAGATGTATACTTCATGGCTGTTTTTTGAATCACTTGTTATGATATTCTCACACAACTCTGAAGTTGTATAATTTAGGAAATTTGAGGGTGGGGGGGGTTGTTTGGTCTTTTATCATATTTTTTTCCTGTGCTGCTGCAAATTACAGTAAATTGAGGTAAAAATCAAACACTCATCTACAGAGGCCTAATTAAGCTCATTTTAAAATCTACATAATGTGGCAGCTATTGTTCCTGCATGGAAAAAGGTACTCCCCAGTTGTGTCACCTTATTATAGTTACCATGTAATAATAGCTTCCTTACATACCATAAGCATAAAAGACTTTGTGCATTGGCTAAATCTTTTCATGTCAATGACATAGTGTGTGTAGAGTGTTGCTCCATCTGTTCAAGACAAAAATGTACATGCACTGAGTATATTCATATTTATTTGTTTCTATGCAACAACCTCTTTCAATTAAGTGCAATACTCAAAGGAACAACAAAATACAGAGGTAATAGCTACTAGAACGACATTCAAAATTCAAAGGTAATAGATGCCTTACATGCTATCTATGGTCAGGACTACAAAGGAGATTTTCAAGTCTGAAATTTTCTTTTAAGATCTAAGGAATAACACAACTTTTGGCTTGGGCACTGATGTTAGAATTCAGCTGGGATTCACTCTGGTGAGATTCAGGAACACTTGTTGGATTCAAAGGAACAGTTTTCCACAAAATACTGCTAGACCTTTAAATATATATATTTTTTTTTAAAAAAGGAAATAAGAAAAAAAATTTCTTTACTATTAGGAGCAGCATCTTATGTCAACTTAGCTTGTAGATATCTACAAAAACAATGAATCACCTTAAGCCCTAAACAGAATCCTGGGAAATTTAGGCATGCTAAAGCTTGAAATTTGACTGTACAGAACTTTCTTAACCCCAAAACTCAGAGAAAGAGACAGATTTGTAGCCTGGGACATCTAAGGATGGATCAGGAAGGAGAGGCAGGATATGAGGAGAAGGATTTATTATTAAGAATATTATTAAATATTCTTCTCTGTAGGGACTGCTCTCTCAAAGCTTCTGAAGACTGTGTAGCTGGACTTCAGCCCATTGTTTTCCACAAAGTGTTTCTAATTCATTGGCAGTGATAGTGGGAACTTCTGGTTGAAAGTCTTTATATTTGTTTGGGGATTTTTTTTACCATCTCTTCATGTCATTATTTTCTAAGCTAATTGGGTGAATTACTTTCTCCAGAGATATTTTTAAGCTTCTTCCAGATTTTCTTAATCTATGCAGCTCTTTCACTTTGTGTCTTTTTGGGCAGAGTTTCATTGATACTCACTCCTACAAGAAAGATTTCACTCCCTCCCCCTTCCTGCTCTTAGTTGCACAGTCTGCCTGCTCCTTTTCACCAGTTTTGATGTTCATCAGATCTTTTACTGTGGCATTCCAGCTCAGTGACATGGCAGGAAATGATTATCCACCAAATTTTGATGGCCACTTGTATGTGTTAGTTCAGCTTTGAACAGGTATATTTCATTCATTGTCTTGTTTGGTAGAGAACTGTCTGTTCAACACAATAGTTTTCTTTCTTAGGTTGATTTTTAATATCAAAATTCATACCATCATAGAATTTCCTATTTTTGGTATCAACTTTATCTTGACAAAACAGATCTTACCCAAGTAAGTGAATTTTAATAATCCGTTTCCCAGCAGTAAGATACAAATAGTGGGATTTTCATCTACCCTTTCTATGTATAGCCGTGAGCTACTCAGGTTTCACAGAGTATAACTACTTTATTCTATGCATATTTCTATTGACAAGAGCATGGTTATTTCAAATTTACACCAAGTTGAGAATAACACCACACAGTCACCCTGAGGTCAGCTACCTAGCAGCAATCCTACCATGGAAAGGTTTCCACAACTATAAGGAAATTTCATGGGTAGAATTCAAATGTAAAGAAGAGACAGAGCACACATAGCAGAAGCTACTCAAGGTTGCAGTTTCACAGTCATTAATATTGGATCAGCACAACTGGCTTACAAATTTAATACAGGTCAGGCAAGAACACAAAATTGCTTTTGTGACAAATTAGCTAGAGGATGCAGTATGGAGTTTCTACTGGATGCAGGAGAATGGATGAGAGCTGATCTGGCAGAAAGCCTGTGGGAATACAGCAAACTAGATTTTTGTTGCTCTTGTTGCTTTTCTTTGGGTGCTGGGGCTTTGTTCTTTGCTTCACAGGGGGGAAGGAAGCTGAAGCAAAGAGAAATAAATCTGTTTCAGTTTGTGCTGCTTCAGCTTGTGCTGTATCAGCCTTTTGTATTGTGCGTTTTATGTGGGTTTGGCATCCTAAAGGTTGATCTGCTGAAAGATCAACCCATGACTTCAGACTATTGATATCACCTGGTGGAAAGGGATTGTGCCTTTTGGATACTAAAGAATGCATCCTGGGCCATTTCACAGACTGTCGTGGAAGGGGAACAACAGCATGAGCATCTGTAAAACTGCCCGGCTTTATATCACTGGAACAGGCATTGGTTGTATCATGGCTTAATTTTTAAAATGTCTTGTGCTGTTGTTGCAACCCATGGCCTGATTCTTCACCCTGTGAACAAGTGTTGAAGTTGCATCCATTCCAGGTGGAAACAGCTCTGATTTCCCAGTTCTTTGTAAGAAAGAGAAGCAATTTTTCTTAGCAATCCAATTTTCATAATTACTCAACAAATTATCTTAACATTTCATTCCTACAACACACTGTAAATATTGGGTATATGAAGAGAAAAAATGTAAGAGAGGCATCAGTTTGCAGTGCCACGGTCCTCTTCCACAAAAGCCATATCTCAAAGATAAAGTTACCTACTAGAGTATCTCAATCAAAATCTGCATAATTAGTCAAAGTGTGTTGGATAATGAATATTAAGTTTGCCAGATAACCAATAGCAAACTATAACAACCACAAATCTGAAGCAATTTCAAAACTTTTCAATGCTCTAAGAACAGGTACAAGCACTGTGCTCTTCATTGGCAACAAGGCAAAATAACTTGAAACCAAGCACAGATTTTCAGTGCACGAAAAGTTATGGTTAAAAAAGATTGTCTTAAATGCAATCTGATTGAGACAAGTAGAAATGCTTGAAAAAAAGTTTTCAATTCACACCTCCAAGAAAGAGTTTTATAGTCTCTATATTCTCTAAACCTCCAGCTGACTCCCTTTGTTAAGGGTGGGGGAGGCAGAAATACTAGTAGCAGATAACAGATACTGAGATGTCAATGCAAAAAGAGATAAAGATTAATGAAAATTCTGGGAAGTGTTATATGCTTTAGAAAATTGTATTGAGGATAAGCAGCAACATCCAGGGTCACTGTGAAAAAAAGTATTGCTGTTTATTTGGATTTTAGCTTTGTATCTTTATTAAGACCTCAATTGGTAAAAAATTCCTTTTCCTGCTATAATAGCTTTACAAAAATTTAACAGACTACCACAGCAATTTTGAAGCACAGACATGTGTATCAAAGTGCATGAAAGTGTCTCTTCCCTTTATTACACAACTCTGTTCCAACTTTACCAGCCAACCCTGCAGCCACTACAAATTTGTGTGACCACCTTGAGCATTTGGGTGAAAAAAACTACATTTCTTCCCTTAGATAGAATTCCCCTACCTGTACATATGGAGGCATACTAAGATACCTTCCAAATAAAAAATAATTTTGAAGAAAAGTTGGGGAATTGCCTTCAGAAAGTACCTGACTCTTGTTTGCATTATGCCAAAGAAAGTTCAGAAGAAACGTGTTGTTACAGAGGTCTACCATTAAACAAAGAGACTAGCAAGGGATTTTTAAAGTGGATGGTGAAACCCAGAGTGCCTACACATTATAATTTCATAAACTTCCTATAAAATATTTAGTTCCATTCATTAGCAGAGACAGACTATCAAACTAGAACAACTCTCTTATATATATAAGGATATATGGATTTATACTGGGTTATAAAAATCTCAAAACCATTGGAAACCACTTTTTCCCTTTCTTACAGTTTGCTTCATTTCATATATCATTGCATTTCCAAAGTTCTGCTGAAAATATAAACAGAGATATTTAAATGCTATCACAATTAAAAAGGAAAAGAAATGTGCTTTCATATAAGAAAGAGCTTAACATTTATTTTGAGGGGTTCTGTCAAGCTTCAATAAGCAGCTAAAACCATCATTTTGAACAAGAAATGTAAAAACAGCCATAATAAAGGCTAACACACATTAGTAATTTATAATCCATAAATGAGAAAGCTCAAGTGGAAAGAGTATTAACAAATGTCTTTAATAAATGGCTGCCTAAATTTGGTTCTCTAAGCATGTATAGAAGTATCTAATTCACTGCTCTATTTTCGAAGTTGCTGAGCAACAATCAGGTGCTCTTAACTTCTCTGTAAACCATTTAGGCAAGCAATGAAAACTTTGTGTCTTCCTGCTTCTCTCAAGGCCTCATTGTTTTTTGTGTATTCATGTTTTGAGATAGTTTTTATAGGAAAATAAAAAGTGGCGATAAATACCATTAGCTGGTGTGACTTGCTGTGGTACCTAAAACTTGCTTGTTGTTTTTATAGCATGCAAGAATGAAAGAAAGAGAGAGAAAACAATTAACATAAAATAATCTAGCAGCAGGGGGAAACACAGTTGGATATTGGTTGAGGGTCTCACCTAATTTGCACCTGCTCACTGAGATTTTTTTCAGAATGTTTCACCTATTAATGTGCTTCAGGTACAGAGGTCAGGTTCCAGAATTTTGATGTCTTTTTTTTTCATTTTAATGTACTCAGACCAGAGGAATCCCATGTCTTTAGACTTTGTTAATCCAGACCAACTCAGTTAACCAAACCCTGACTCACTGTTGTCATTGCAAGGAGGTTTATTATTAAAATATTCCCTGAAAATAGTTTTTGGGGTTTTTTTCTTTTTTTTTTTTTTTTTCTTTGCTTCTGGCCCAAATACTGGGTTTTGAAGGAAATATCTTCTGTCTGACTGGTACCTTCTTCATATCACTGGGAATAGAATACCAACTCATCAAGTGCTTTCTCTGATGTGTATCTGTTTAGATAAATCTGTTGGGCCCTAAATTTAGCTCTTGTGACTTCTCAGGAGTTGACAATCCCTATTACCCATTAGCAAGATATAGAAAGCACAAAATGTAGTAGTATTGATGTGTAAATTTGCAGCTAAATCTGCTGGCAACAAGAACAGCTCAAGGAAAGACTATATTATGATTTAGTACAAAATCTCATAATTCCTGGCTGGTTTGTTTTTTAATTATTATTTATACATACATTATGGGTTGTTATTTAACAAGGACACATTTAAGGTCTAATACTCATGAAATTTACACCTTGCTATGCAGAAGGCAGTATTCTTCAGAAACATTATGTCTGACTACTGCCCAATACTGAAAGGAGTGTGAAACAGAGCACATACCACAAAAGAAAAACAGCGTCACAGCCTCTGAAGCATCAGGCCTAGTAGCCTTAAACAGGAAAACTTAATTTGTTAACTATTACTGCGACCCCTTTTATAAATGACTCAGCTGCATTTGTCTTTAGCAGCATAGATTTCATTGTGCATTCCCAGCTATCTACTCTAGATAAATATAAAAAAACTAAGGAAAAAAAAAATTAAAGAAGTAAAAGAAAATGGAAAATTTAAGAAGGCTGGGAATGGAGAAGAAATTCAGCAGAGTTTTAATTAAAACACTTAAATTTATTTGTTTGTTTGTTTCTGTTCTTTAAAAGAGTGTACTTCCTACAGAAGAAGTAAGATATCAGTGGGCTCTGGGGAAAGTGCATTTCTGAGAGGATGAAACTAAAAATGTACATGCAAATAACGGAAAATGAAGAAAAAGGAAATGGAAAAAATTGAATGGAGACCAGCAGCAAATCAGTGATGTTAGACACTGGAGAATACAGAACAAACTTGATATTGACTTACTTTATCATGAGAGGAACTGAGCACTTAAATTCACTTTCAGCATTTGAATAATAGGAAGAATAGCTAACTCCTTTAACATTCATTCAGGTGGTCTCCCTTACTCAGAGGTTCATGAATTTCTAAGCAGCTGTTATTTTCCCAGCTTTTGCTTTCTTCTCAGCATTTTTTCATTCACTGGTGTCTACACTAAGGGAAGAAATCAACACCGGTATGGATTTGCTGCCTACCCACTTAGAGGAGGCTTAACGTAAATTAAAAATGGTGTCTATTAGTGTCTGTAAATATTCCCTAGAGAAGACTACAGGATGAGAATGATCTTCTCAAAGCTTGGGCTTCAGTCTGTATCACAATTCTTTGCAAAAAGGTTATGCTTGTAGGTCAGTTTCCTACATTATTCTCCACTACTTCTATGTAGATTTGTAAATTAATTTTTAAGAAGACATTTACAGAAAACCATTCACAGTAGCACATTTGCCATGAAAATACCCACAGGATATTTACTTTTTCACAGAACAGAAAGTTTCTAGTTAGATGGCTTTCCAGGGGAAGCTGTGACTTTACTTACATGCCTTAGGATTCCTTGTCCCCGTATACACCAATTGAAATGGCTGTGCAAATAACACTTAGCCAGCAATTAAGAATTACAGAAGTTCAGTTTATTGATCAACTATTTGGTGAGTTCCCAAAGCTCAGATACAGTAAAACAGCCAGCCATTCAACACAGCTATGTAAGCTGAAGCTGGCTGTTAGTATCCAAATGGCTATGACAGATCCACTTTGCTTCTGAAATTCTTTTATCCTGCACTGCTCCAATAAGTAGATATTTTATTGATTGATTTATTTATAATTACATAAATAATTTAACTAATAATTGTAAGTCTCCATTTTCCTTTCTAAACCTCAGATACAATAAGTGCCATGGCTAATGCACAATTCTTCGGTAATTTATCTATCCTAGAGAATATAATTATTATTCTCATTATTTAATCAGATTCTAGGCATTTCCAAAAAATAAGAGAGTGAATAAAAATTCAAATTAATATAATGGCACAGTCTGCAGCAAAATTATATTGATACAGAGGAAAATCTATTTGTACATGACTGACTACAATTGGTTTGACTAGTGTTTGTTCAGAAAAAGGGTAAGGATTACATGACAGGAAAAAACAAGGATTTCAACATTCTTTTTTTTTTTCTGTATGGTATGAATCAGACTAGAGAAGATATTACTAAAGGTCAAAACAAAAAAGGTAATATGCCATTCTAAATGTCTCTAGATGCCTAGGCAACCTATTTACAAGATTATTGTGTTTGCAACAAGCTTTTTTAAATTACCATCACAAAATCATTTTCTTTTCAAATCTTGTTTCACATGCTCAGAACTCTGCAATGAAACATCAACTTTACTTCCAATTTTTTTTCCAGATTGGCCTTTCCCCAGGAAAAAATCCTTAAAAATACACGTGTGCTTCAAGTCTGAGTCCACTTTTCTAGTCCTTTGAAGTTGTAAATGACAAATACATGCATGTCACGTTTATTAGTGCAGAAATGTGGCCACTCGTTAAAATATCGAGCAAGAAAAGAATGAAATGTGAAAATCAGTGCTCAGTCTGACCCAGGTATACCCAAGCTGAAGGGGCAGTACTGTCAGAAGAGCAGGCAGCATGGGCTGCCCAGGCAGGGCACATCCCCACAGCCCAAGTGCCAAGGTTGAAGACAGGTGGGCATGAGGTTTACCAACCCCCCTGGACTCACACCCCGTGTCACTGATTTGTCTAGCAAAAAGAAGAGATCCTCAACCACTCCTTGTAGAGGCCAGTTGCAAAAACCAGGACTCAGAAAACCTTTTTGCTGGCTGGGAAAGAAATACATACCCTGATAATTGCTGATTGTAAAAAGGCAGTTTACAAAATTAGAAACCTAGAGTCATTGTGAAGAAGATAGGGAAAAAAACCAGACATACAAACCTCAAATGAACTGCTGAAAACAGAAAAGCAATAGAAAACAATACATCAACAGCAGACATAGCAAAAAGCAGTTTCTGTACCACTTACCCTGAAAGAGCTGTTTTGAGAAGTAAGGGAAAATAAAGCCCTCCCAACTGGTACCAGCTGCAAATCATTATCAGAATACTCCAACAAGGGCTTTGCAACTACTACAGCAACTGCGAAGGTGTCTTTGTCTTGTAGGGGAAAAGTATTTTGTAAAGCAAAATCTTATGGAAAAGAGGAAAAGGTAGATGGAAAGCTAAGATAGGAAAAGGCTAGAACACAGGTAGGCCAGCTATTCACCCCAAAGATTACAGCAGAACTGCAGAAGATAGCTGTCTGTTCACATCCTCAGGGATAATGACCTCCAAACAGCATTTGACAGCCTTCTTCAAATCCTATTTTGGAATATTAAATATCATAAAGACAGAAAATTTCCAAAGTTAAACATTTCAATCATCACATGAATCAAATGTTTTCCATATACACAACTAGAAAATAAGTGCAGGACATTTTAAATTTTAATTTGTACAACATAGCAGAGGCTTGTGGGGAAAAGCATCTCTCTGACTTCTCTCTGAAAATCTTTCACCTGGCATAGAATGTCTTTCCTTCCACCCTGGGCAGGATAACTGCTAGAGCATCTGCAAAAACTTTCCTTAGGTAGCTCAGAAACTGTGATGTGAAAGGTCCAAATGAGACATTTTTCTCAGGTTTAAGTCATTTGAGGTTGATAGTCTAGTTTACATCCAGTTTGTCATGGAAGTCATTCTCAGCCTGCCGACTAAGCTAGGATTTTCTTACTGTGTATTTACCTTCTTTATCACCAGCAGAAAAAGGAAAAAAAAATCACATAAAGCCACTAACTAAAGGTAAGATATTGCGTGAGTTAAAGTTAATGGCAAAATTCTGAAGATTCAGCAGCAAAATGACTAGTCTCTAAAAACCTCTACCAAGGCTTTCTACATTTTTGTAAGACAGGCAATGGTACAAAAAGGCAGACAAATTATTTGGCTTAAAGCTGTTATGACTTCTGGGCCAGAATTAAGTACTTGAAAATTTCCTTCTAGTCTCCAAACATTTTATATTACCCTCTAATTATATCCATTATTAAGGGAAAGTGGTAAATAAAAACTGCTGTAAAATAATCTGTTCCCAACTTTTCAAGAACATAGGCACCTGTTTTGAGTTTTACAAACTGATGCTGACCTTGGAAATCAAGATCTTCTCTTCTTTTTTTTTTTTAAGTACAGTAACCACATGCGCAATTTCCTCCTGACCTGGAAAATTTTCTCAGCTAGACATGATCAGATACTCGCTATGGATGTTACAGTGGCTTGGACCAGAAAAAAACAATCAATGGCTCTTTTTCAGGCAAAGAGGCATTGATATGCATAAACTGTAGGTCAGAAACTGAAGCAAAGAAATATAAAATCAGTTTCCCCCAGTTAGCTGAAGAATGCACAGTACACAAAGGAACCACACCCAGCTCCTTCAAATATAAGACTAGCAGCTCCCTGTGTCTCCCTCTTTCTCTGAGGCTTCTGCCAGGAAATTGTTGGCTGCTGCCAGTTGTTTTGCTGTTCTCTGCAATCCTGACATCTGCATCGAAAGCTTAATTAATGCCAACTCAATTCACAAAGATCGCATAAATGACTAGCAGCTGCCAACAGTTCCCAGCCAGTACCAAAGAGGGATAGATTTGAAACAATGTTGGACAATGGCAGGTCCCTATATCACATTACTGGTTTCCAGTACAGTAGTAGTAATCAGCTATTACTTTCACCAAAGCACCATGCTCTGCAACACCATTGCACACCTTTCTCTATCAGTAGCTATTCTGCTGAAATTGTCCTTTCTGGTGTTTTTAATTCGAATCTGACAGGGTTCTGAGCTTTTACCTCTGTGCATGCATGAATTATGTTTATGATAAGTGTTTCTTTTCCTCACAAAATTAGGAAGCTGAATTAGTAGTCATTAGAAAGTAATAGGAACAAATGGCACAAAATATTTTAGGATAATGATTTAATACACAGTTCCATATATGCCACACATTGCAGCCACAGGTTAGTCCTTTGCTTTCAATTTCTGGAGTCTTTGGAATAGGAAAACAGAGTTCTACAGAAGTAGTAATATTCACTTTGCCTATTCCAAGACCTTAATTAGTATGTGCAATCCTATCAACATAAAGTCTATTGAAAGAAATACAACACAGTAAGCCTTGATAGAAGGTCAGAGGGACTTTGTCATTATCTATGAGGGTAAAAAGAGCAAATGCACCATCATCTCTGACTTTTATTATTATTTCTTGTGATCAATAACCCATCTTTTCAAAGACCTTATCAAATGCATTCATTTCCAATGCATTTTCTTGGGACCTCATGTGTTATATAAAGTCAGATTCAGTAGAGGATCCTTAGCTTAGAGAAAGATGTAAAAATGGTAAAGTAGCTTTGTTTCACAGTAGCACACACACACACATGCATGGCAGTTTCATGACCTGTTTTGATTTTCCTGAAAATCCACTTGGCAGGTATCATAATAGAGAGAAAATAAAAGCAATAGCAGCCCAAGGCTTTAAGACAAATAGTCAATTTTTTTTTTTCAAAACAGCTGCGATTTACAACCTTGTTTTCCGTTATTATTTTATAAGAAACTCATGCTTGGATTATCATTTCTAGTGTAGAGCTGAAACAGGAAATCATGCACACTGATCAGAACCAAGGGAGCTTTGACCGGGCACAGGCATCCTCAGTGTGATTTTGATGTGTATCAAGAAGAAATGAGCTATGAATGCCATCTGCTGGAGGAAGGTTTTCCAGATCACAAAAGTATACTTTGCAACAGCCTTGGGCTGGGTAGCAAATATCCTTGTCAATGAGACGTTGCAAATCGTAACAATTTTTCCCTGAGTAGCCAGTCAGCTCTGCTAGCAGAAGCAACAGTCAATGCTTTTGAGGGTAGAGTTCTGTTCCCCTTAATTTTCCCACTCTTGTCCTTGAATCCACTATTTCCCAATGAAAGTTCAACATCTCTGCTGCTCTGTAATAGGAACAGACTGGAGTAATAAGTAAAGAAAGGAAAATTAAAACAAAAAAAAAAAAGAAAAAAGAAAGAAGAAACAAAATATATTCTTTTTAATTGTGGTTAGGAGACACAAACGACTCTTTCTATGCCAGCAGCTTTCTGGTGACATAGGTCTGTCATCACACCCAGGTGATAACCCTGAGGAGAACTCACCTCTTGGATTTACTGAATTACAGAGGGTCCAGGATGTGAAGGGTTGTTAAGGTGGCCAGTAAAGTTTTATCCTGTAAAGGCTGCTTTAAGACTTGCTGCTTTCTTTAGAAGCTGGACTGAAGTGCAACATGCTGGAAATTTCCAGGAGTTGGAATTTGTTTGATTAGTCAGCCAGGGTCCTTTCAAATCAGTATAGAAATCAGACTTTTACAGAGAAGATAAATTCAAACAACTGTCATAGGATGGGACGTACATATCCTACCCTGTAGGGTATTGACTAAAGACAGCAAGTATAAACTATGCAAGTTAACTGATTTCAGCTATCTAGCTACTACTCTAAAACAAATCCTGCTCCACCAATCTTTCTCCCATTGAAATCAGCAGTATTTTGGGGGAGCTGAGTTTAAGTCACACAGTAAAAGCTACAGTTAACTCATTTGTACTGGATACATTGCTTTGTTAATTTCATCTTTATACAGATGCTTTGCTATCCCAAGGACAAGGACAATGGCCTCAGCAGGCAGTGCTCCATGGGGCAGTTATGGTCATCACAGCTAATCAGGAAATTTGAGATCTCAGCTCATCCTCACTGCCTTAGTCATAGAACAGTAGATTTGGGGATCGATCCATTCTGTAGCAGTAAATCCATATTCATTCAGGGAGAGGAAAGAGAGATGAAGTCCAGGCACTCTGCTGTCTAAAGATTCAGGCTTAAAGCTTGTCTCTGAACTTGGCAGATCTGGGACTTAATACTCCTGACCTTTACAACGCAGAGGAGTTCCCTCTTCTCCCAGCTTTTCTTCACTTCACATCTCCTCACCCAAGTACCTCAAGCTCCTACACCCCAAACCCAGTCTGGATAACACAAGTCTTCCCAATTAAATAATATAATTCAGCTAAAAGTCATTCAAACATTCATCTTTAACTTCATGTAAGTATTGTCAAAACACTAACTAGCCCAAAGTAGCAGAGCTTCAGTGCTTTCAGCATTGGTCCAGTGGCTCCTATGTAGGGATTTCAAAACATGAATATAAAGGACACTCTAGATCTAAGCACACAATGAAAGAAGAGAGAAAGGAGTGATCAGTACATTGCAGCCATTTTCTTAAGAGCAGCAGAGGGCTGAATCTCCTCCTAATGTGCTGTAGTGATTGCTTGCTCAGCAGGAGGTCTCAAGAGCTGTGTAAGATACTGTGAAGCCTCCAGACAGAGGTGAAAGTCAGCCTCTCTTGAACTAAAGGTGGAAAAAGAGCAGGTTATAATAGC
>VYZX01018169.1:0-19051 GCA_013401335.1 Brachypteracias leptosomus
CAGCCAAGATAAACTCACCACAGGAAGTCATAGAGACGTAAATAGGACAGCAGGTGACCAGGCCCAACAACTACAAGCATCAGGATTGCTTGACATTTCATCAACAAGGGCACAGGCCTTGTAATGCAAGAATGAATGAAAAAGAAGATGACTGCAGATAACTGTAAAGCATTGTTCAAGAAAAGATGATGTGGTCTTCAGTCCAACTAAAAGACAGAAACTTTGCAAGGTTTGCAGACAGAGACTGCCTTATGGAGGTCATGTTTCAAACAGAGAGAATTCCCAATGATAAGATAAGCAGCAAAAGAAATAGGAGAAAACCAATGATACTGCCCAAGTGAAGCCAGGTGACATTGCTCAGAATTTAAACGTAATTATCTTAAAAAAAGGAATTTAATAAAATATCAGGGTGAAGTTGGCACAGAAATTATAAGATGCCCAGAGCAGACCTATTAAAGGAACTAAATGAAATAAGAGGAGAACGAATTTGATACTACAGCTGCAGGCAGTAATAACTCAAGCAGAGAGGGATGTTTGGTACTGTAAATATTATAAACATTTAAAGCTAACTTGTGATGTAGCTAGGAAGGCAAAAATAACAACAGAAAAGTTGTTGCAACAGACTTCAGAGGGTGTCCATGAAGTTGCTGTGAGCTGTGCCATTGTGGCAGTTACTGGTAAAGAGACAAAGGTCAAACCTTTCTTTATTGTAGGTTCCGTAATAAAAACACTGTTCGAGATGGTGGCTGTGGAGATAACTGAGTTGACTCAGTGCAGAAGACCTCTACTTTATATTTGTGCTGGAAGAGTCTTCCGAGTTCAGATAGCTGAACTGGGGTTTAGCTGTAAGAGTAATAAAGTCAGAGCAATCGTTTCGTGGTGTGGAAAAAAAATCAAGTAAAATCTCTAATCTTGTCCTGGTTGAAGTCATTGGCAAATTCTCCATAACATTCACTAGATATAAGCTTATATTGATCACCATAGTGAGAAATGAGAAATAAATGCACTTTGGCTGGATTATATAACACAAAGTCTTAGGGAGCCAAGCCAGAGTTAACACTTCTGGCATGTTATTTATTGGACATTACCCATGCCTAAAGCCTGGTTTCTTACAGAGGAAATTAGCTCACTTCATCTTCTGACCTATTGCTGTTTGAAATAAGATTTTGTTCTTTAGAAATGTATGGCATTCTAGTATCACCTGACATTTGTGCTTTTTGAGAGCTGACTTTCATATTCTGTAGATTACAACCTAGTCACTTTTGTTGGGAGCTTTCGCTTTAGTTTGCAAATTCCCTCATAATCTCGTCTGCAGATCTAATACAAACATTAAAACTGGACCAAGAGCTAAGAATTAATCCAGGATTTCAATATCTAGGTTGTGGTTTTAAAGGACACAAATCCTAACCTAATGAAACCTGTCTGCTTTAGTAACTAGACATTATTATACAACCAGATAATTGCTTGTCTGATTTTGAAATATTTTCTTCTGATACTTGAACACTATAGTGAGTGATAAACCTGAAATATAATAGTTTACGTAGGCTGTACAAAGCTACAAATAGAAACATCCAGCTAGAGACATTTGGGAAGTTCATAATCATGTGTTACCAAGGAGGGGGATGCAGTGTTTGCTGCCACTTTACACATAGATGAGTCAGGGCCACGAGAATGCACAATTTCCTAATGCTTATTGATTTCAGTTGCTTAAGCCCTTTTATTTTGATAGGTACCTCTTTTAAATGGAAAGAATAAGACTTTGGTAAATACCAATTTGACAAAGAAGGTTTTTATATAGGCAGCATAGCTCCTTCTGAGAATGCCTTTAATTTTGTTACTGACAGCTAAATGAGAGAATGTCATTAAATATAATGCAGAAAAGAAAACAACAACAGTGGTAGCCACACGTCTAAACAAATGTTGGAAGTCTTAGAAATCATGTGAAGTGGAATATCTATCCTCAGAGGGAATACTAGAATAATAGTAGTTTTTGAAAGCGGAAGGCAATCAGATAGACATGAATACCACAGTGTAAAGTATATAGGAAATCTGGAGCAGCAAATGCTGAATCTGGAGCAGGTTGTGCTGGTGGATTCATAGTGCTATAAGTAAAAGGCAGCTTTTTTTTTTTTTCATTCAGATCCAGAGGTTAGTCAGAAAAATACTGCATTAAGCCTCAGCCCCACCAGAAAACAACCTGATTGTAGTATGCTGAGAAGGATCATCTGAGGACATGAAACAGTAAGAGGACATTTTTTTCAAATGCTGTGTAAAACCAGACATGTCATGTCAGGGCATGACAGAGATACTAAGCATTCAGACATTATCAATGCATGCTTCATAAAGCAACAAGTTAGAGAGCCTGCGTGAGAAAGAGCGGCTTTTGATTTCAGCTTGAGTGGCATGCATGTTCTATTTCAAAATGTTACAGTCAAAAGTTGGTTTTATAAAAGCGACCACCAGGTACTGATGTTCAACAACTCTGTAGGACCAAAAAAGCCAAAGAGCTATAGTCTCCAAAAAAGAGTAACACATATATATATGAAAAAAAATTCCTTAAAAATAAACAGAAGTATGGAAGTTAAATTATTGAGGGCATTCTGGGATCTCTTTAGGGACGTCATTTTGGATACACGGAGCAAATGTGAAAAGCATGAGATGGGAAGAAAAACTACCCAACAAAATCCTGAATATTCATAATATTAAAATCATCAATAGAGTTGAAAAACTGAAAAATGCTGAAAGATCTGAAGATAGATTTACAAAATATTTTCTTTTTACCAAAAATATATTTTCTTCTGGGAGTAAAGGATACAAATGAAAAATGCTGACTATCTACAACTGACTTACTGTTCCACATATCTTTTTGTTTGCAGTGTAAAAGATTTCTATTTCTCTTTTTCCATCATTCAATGTCGTTTATGCCAACACCCATATTGGAGCTGGACATGCCTTTCTCAATTTTTTTTATTAAGATGGATTATTTCACTGATAATGTTTTACTGCACACACTTACCACAACCAATTTTATCAGTTCAGGGAGTAATGGAGTAAGAATGAACAGCCAGATTAGGGAAAAAGAGAGGTTATGCAAAATTTTTTTCCAAAGGACCACTTAGTTAAAAAACAAGTAAAGTTACCAAAGTTCCTAGTTGGAATACCTCACTGTCTTATGGGATTATGTATTATTTGATAGTATCTGCTTGCTTTCTTTCAGCTTCTGATTTTAAAATAAAGCAGCAAAGCTTAAAAAACAAGTAGAAAAATAATATGTTGAGTACACATTGAAGTATTGCCACTATAGTATTAAGTGGGCTGTAGGCATGTAACATGTTAATGTATCTATGCATCCTGTTGAATTGGTTAAACGAAGGTTATGAAAGGGAGAATGGGCAAAAGCGGTGCATTGGTAAATGAGCAGTATTAAGGAATCATCATATGTTTTTGTTACACCATTGTTTATCTTGACTCTGAGCTAAGCCAGGCATTATAAGTGATCCCTCAGAGTGTATACCAAAGTAAGTATGTTCTTTTGGAGTTTATTTTTGTAATTAAATTTTGAGATTGCAGACTTTTCATTTTAGTAATTTAGCTCTGTAAATACTCATCACAAATATATTTTGCTATTCATTGTTTTTTAAAAAAATCTTCTTTCCTCACCAATTTCCTTACAGAAATAAACACTGGTGCAGGAGCACCACTTTGAGGAAGTCTGCAGGAGACATGCAGTTTGTGGACCTTAATGATGTGTTACAACGAGGGATTCAAGTTTCAGGTGAATGCTGTTCAGTAAAAGTGTCATTCGGCCCTTCATTTCTGGTTCCTTACTTCCCTGCCTTTATAAAATGTATACAGCAATACTGTTTTGCAATACAACACAGGTCCTTGCTGGGTGAGATTTATTAGGTGGTGTCATTATTCAGTATGATAACCATTTATGCTCAGTTCCACACCTATATCTGCATTGATTGTTTTGACCTCCTTGAATTACATAGGGTTTTTTAATATTGCAAGAGTGGTAGAAAGGCACACTGCATGGTAGAAGGTAGCCTATGAGATTCCAAAAAAGTATTTGGATTTATAGATGGAACATGGAGTCTCTGAATGATTTATCAAAATTTAGTTATTGGTTTTGGTTGTTTTCCATTTTCACTTGTTTTCCTCCTTGGAGTCATCATTCAAAACCCATTAAAATTTCTTTCCCTCACTCTTTCTCTTAGTTTCTTTTTGCTCCTAGTTTCATAAAGTTCAAAGGATGTTCGATCAGACCCAGAGGAAAACAGGTACTTTCTTTGCTGTATAGTGTCAGATAAACAGGAGTTTAAATTAGAAATGTCAGAAAACGGAAAATGAAATATTTGCCTTTTACATTAACTTAATGCTGCTGCTCAAAACAACAAATCTCCAAGCTTGCACTTAATTAGCAAAATGATACCTTATCTTGTAATATGGTAACCAAACTACTTCAGAAAATTAGTTTAGAAATTTTGATGTATTTTATCAAACAGATAAAGGCTTTACCACTGATGTTCACCTCCCTAGTTTGCCTTGCAAATCTGGAGTAGTGCTTTGCTCCAAGTAAATCTCATATGATTTAATTAGGAGAAAACTGTTTGTTGTAATAAACTATTTTTACTGCTGGTAGATAAAGCCCTGAAAGTAAGCCTGGTTTTAGTTCTTTTGGGTTTGTTTTATTTTTTTAAATTTGCCTGACTAGTCTATCACAGCCCATTACTGGAAAGATTCACTTAGAATTATAGAATCATAGAACATCTCAGGTTGGAAGGGGCCCATAAGGATCATCAAGTCTAACTCCCTGCTCCTCGCAGGACTACCTAAAACTAAACCATATCTCTAAGAGCATTGTCCAGAAACTCCTTGAACTCTGACAGGCTTGGTGCTGTGACCATTTCTCAGTTCCAGACAACCCTCTCAGTGAAGACCCTTCTCCTAATTCTGAACTATTCTGATCCAGCTTCTCAGGGTGGGGGCCACACCAGTGCAGTGCAGGGTGGGACAGTCACCTCCCTCAATTGGCTAACTATGCTGTGCTTGATGCACTCCAGGACATGGTTGGTCCTTTTGGCTTCCATCAACCCAACCGCCCAGATCTCTTTCCGTGGGGCTCCTCTCCAGCCTCTTGTCCCCTGGTTTGTATGTATAAGCAGGATTACCCTGTCCCAGGTGAAGAATTCAGCACATGCTCTTGTTAAATTTCATATGGTTAGTGATTGCCCAGCTCTCTAGTCTACCCAGATCTCTCCAAAGGCCCTCTGTCCTCAAGGCCTTAAAGAATTCTGAAATACCCTTAAAGAATACCAATTACAAACTTTTTTTCTGAAAGTAAGCAAGCGGTATCTGCAGAACCTAGTATATGTTTTCTGCTTCTCTACTTCCACCCAGTCCAATAAAGCAGATGTTTAGGACTCCAGATCTTCTAAAACTATGTTTTCACTTGATTCTTTAATAGCAAGTAAAATTCCAAAGAGAACAGAAGCAATAGCACTTGCACACTATCAGAGAAGCAAAAAGAAAAATTCTTACAAAATCATTTCCAAACCTGTGTTTCATCAAAATGTAAGAAACAAAAGAGCCAACACAGTTCATATATTGGCTAAGGCTTAGAAAAGTTTTAAGTATTACACATATTGCTTAGAGAGATGCAGTCAAGACACGGAGTTCATTTTGTCATATTTTACATCTTGTAGTTGCTGTGAGCACTAGTACAAACATTATGTCATCATGAAAAACTTCCCTTCTCATATGAAATTTCAAAGTAACCGAACTAATATGAACAAAATAAGACCTATCTCAGATCTTTAGTTTAACTCAAATCTTTGAAAATGTAGGAAGTCTAGCTAGCTGTTAAGGAAAAAAATCAGCAATTTGAAAAGATTAAGACCATGTGAAGGACACTCTCATAGAATTCTTATACAATTCAAGCCCAATTTAAAACAAAATACTGAAAATAATCATAGAATCATAGAATTGTCAGGGTTGGAAGGGACCTTAAAGATCATCTAGTTCCAACCCCCCTGCCATGGGCAGGGACACCTCCCACTAGATCAGGTTGCTCAGAGCCCCATCCAGCCTGGCCTTCAAAATTTCCAGGGATGGGGCTTCCACCACCTCTCTGGGCAACCTATTCCACTGTCTCACCACCCTCATGGGGAAGAACTTCTTCCTAACGTCTAATCTGAAACTACCCACCTCTAGTTTTGACCCATTCCCCCTAGTCCTACCACTACCCGACATCCTAGAAAGTCCCTCACCAGCCTTCTTGTAGGCCCCCTTAAGATACTGGAAGGCCACAATAAGGTCCCCTTGGAGCCTTCTCTTCTCCACACTGAATAACCCCAACTCTCTCAGTCTGCCCTTGTAGGAGAGGTGCTCCAGCCCTCTGATCATCCTCGTGGCCCTTCTTTGGACACGTTCCAGCACATCCATATCTTTCTTGTAATAGGGGCTCCAGAACTGGACGCAGTAAATCATATCTATCCTCATGCTTCTCTGGTTATTTTAAGAGCTCATGATGGAGAAATCTCTTTACTCATGAGTCTGACAGCCTTACTCTTCAGTGAAACCTCTGTAGGACCAGAGTAAGCTCTGCCAAAGTGAATAGAGCCTTTGGAATTGAGATTTCTTTTATGTTAATGATTTGGTCAATGGTTTTGGGTATGGTGCAAAAAGAATATTCACTCATTAAGTACTAGTTTTCCAGAAACTACAATAAGAAGTTGAAATAAAAGCTGAAATTGTTGCTTCATGCTTTTGAGATGCCCATCTCTCATTTCTAGTGCAAGTGACTAGTTCCTCTGAATTGCTTTGAACACCTTACACCACTCTGTTTTTTGCAGATAAGTGATTTCTGTGGAAGTGCTGCTGCCATTATCAGTGCCACACTTACTAAAATAAACTGCCTTGTAAGTAAAACAGTGTAATTAGCTTCTAATTTGTCTTAGAAATGTTATTGGTCAAAAGAAATTTTATTGTAGCTTCAAACCAGAACAAAATTCACACTAGAATTATGTGCCATTATTTTATTTCTGAGCTATAAATATACATACCAAATTAAAGCACACTGCAAAAGACATCAAGCGCTGATATTTTTATTGCTGGATGAAATGAATATCTTCTCTTTGCTCCTTAAAAACCAACTAGAATAAGATACATATCTGACAGCTTCTAACAAGCTATATAATATTTTTTCTGAAAGAAGAGAATGATCTGCTACTTACATAGCATCCAGATTTGTCCCATTAAAAGCATGGCTTTGGATGCTGGTAAAACCATTATTGTAGAGTTTGCTGCAAGAAAAAAAAAAGTGTATTTTTGGTTGTTTAATACCTGAATACTTAACATTTTATGTCATTTTTTTCTTGGCAACAGCACATTTATGATCAGTTAATTTTAACCTCTTGAAGAAGCAGCAATTATAGTTCAGGGTCAAACAAATGCCCAGCAGCCTTCTTGAGTGTAAGCTGAGTCAAGAATACCATGCGTCAGTTGTGCCATCTCTTACTTCTTTTTGCAGCAGAGATAGAACTAGACTAAACCACTTTGCTATATCTTTCCCACCCTCAAACTGAAAGCAAAGAAACAAAATTCTGCTAGGACTCATTAAGGACGGCTAAAGGAACTAATACCTAGGAAAACAGGTGTGATTTTACTATCAAGCCTGCCGGAATTTTTAGAATTCATTATTCTGCTCCCAAGCAGAAGGATTTTATTTTTTTTCTTAGAATTTCTTCAGAGTTCATTCTTTTGCATTCTAGTGTTCTTCCCCGTAGTTCAAGTCCTAACTCTTTACAGTCATTTTCACTCCTGTCAGCCCTTTCCTGTGGCTTACATAGAGTATGACTTGTATAAAGGAACTTTATTTAACAATTTTCCTTCAAATATGAATCTTTTGACATTTGTCACCCATTAGTTTTCATGGTATGTGTCACTTAGGTTGTAAAAAAGTTAGACACATTTCAAACTATGCTGTAGCTTTACAGAAGGAAAACTCTGCAAACTTTTCCCTTTGATTTTCTCCAATATAACCATTCACTGGCATTAGGGCATACAAAAGCAAAACCACTCTGGTCAAACCAGTTCAAAGAAAAGCAGCAGTCCTGATTCAAATAATTGTCAAAGTAAAGAATTCATGCAAACTAGATTATGGATACTGCCTGACTATGGTGTTTCTCTGTCGCAAACTACTAGAGAGTAGGATAGGGATTTTTTTTTAAGACATTTTACCATGTACTTGAGAGAGATAATTGCCTTGTGACTTAAACTGAAAGAACTTACAGAGTTAGAGATTCATTACAAAGCCCATGGAAAGCATTTGCAGGCACTGAAGTCATGAAAGGATTATCTGCAATTTCACTGAAAGAGGAGACAAAACATCCCAGTCAACCATTAGCCCAACAGAACTTCTCCAGAAAAATTTTGTTACTAATTTTTCCCTGTCTTGATAATAAATAAAAAAGTAGAATAACCTAGTTCTAGTTATGTCTAAAGCTGAAAGATAAATGTGGGGTTATTAAGAATTGAGCATGTTCCAGAACCCAGAAGTGAGCTTACGAACTAGATGGGTTTTATACTCCTGGTGAGGTGTGCCAGCCTGAGTGATTATGGTGGTTAATAGGTCCCTTGTCTCATAAGCTAGAGAATTAGCAAAGTAATGCTCCAGTGTCAACTGAGCCAGCCCAAGTGACTTCAGAGCTGAGATTCTGCTTTCTAGCTAAACTCAGATAAGACATTAGATGATATGTTATTCAGGACAGAGGCATTTCAGTTTATAGAACTGCATCTAGCGCAGGTGAAATAAATTATTATATGATCTAACTTAGTGATTCTTCTCAATGCTTGTCCAAATGAGTGTTTCACTACCTATCATTTCTTAAATACTTTCTTACTCCCTCTGCAGTCTTAGTAAATACTATGTATCTTCAGACCAAAACTCTGTTGTGACAAAAAGGACAAAGGGAAACTAAAGAGATTTGGAGAAGGGAGAGGGAAAATGTAGTAGAAACAAAGGGCAGAGCAAAATGTCTGATTATCCTTTTCCTGCTTTTTCCTGAGTTGTATTAGAAACCAAAACATTCTGCAAATTTTTTTCTTGTGGATCAGATGTGCTCTAGTAAGGCCAGACCATAACATCCATGAGCTGAGAATTCCTAACAATTGCTCATGTGACAGGAACAATTTCATTCCTTTTCTATGCTATATGTGTGCATATATATGTGCTAACACTGGAATGTACTACAACCATTTTCATTCCAAGTAGTTTTCATGATAGGTGGTTTCCATCACAAGTTATTTTGGTTTGACATTTTTCAGATTTACTTTTCAAAACAAATGTTAGCAGGCTGTATGTCAGATCAGGTCCTATGTGTCCTGCTATTCTGACTTCAGACTGATTCAGGTATTACACAGCCATTACAAAAACAAAAAATAAAAGCAAAAGATTTGTAGAAGTTGTGTATTGCATGCTTTGGCCAATTCAAGAGAAATGTGCTTGTGTGTCCATATCTTTCATCCAGGTCAAATGTACAGTGCTAGGTGACCTGGCATTTTCCAGACTTGGTACTAATGATCATTGAAATATAGTTTGTGGAAAAGTGCTTTGTCAGAATTATTTGATATTTTTCTCCAAAACAGAAACCTTCACTGTAGGTTTTCTTGGGATCTGAGGATGCCTGTATTCTAATCAGCTGTGAGGACAGATCCTTACAGTAAGAAGTTCACATCAGATGAGTAGATTTTGGTGAGGTCTGGAAATGCTTTGAGTCCAGTATTAAAAATACCACTGAAAGAGAGAAGAAATTGAAAGAATTGCATATACTGGATCACTGAACAACCACCACCAATGCATTTAAACCATTCAACAGTGCAGGACAGTTATTTCATCATCTCTATTGTCAATCAATTTATAATCAACTGTCCAAAATATAAGGATGGAAGAACAATTAAATTATAGAATCTAAAAAATGGGAACACAGAATAAAATGACAGCTGAGCAGATCTGCAGAGGGAAGTAGCCTGTGAGGTGGGTAAGGAGAAAAAAAAATTGTAACTCTGGATTCACTGGAGAAATTGAGCTGCTTCAGAGAATAGTCTGGACCCCCAAATCCTATGTCTTTCATTGAGGCTCAGAGCTGTTCCTCTAAAAAGGGAAACTGTCTTCAAATGTGAATACACGTAATACCACTTATTTCTGAACTCCTGTAGAGTGGAAATAACTCTCAATTTTTAAAACTGTTCTTCTGAAATGAAATTGTTTTGACTGCTTTCTTTTTATTGCTTTCAGATCTATAGGAAAAATCTGGAAAAATCTTTCCTCCTCACTGCTACCCCCACCACACACACACAGAGCTCTTTCTAGAGTCTTCCAAACATTACTCAAAATCACAGAAGTTATTCTCTTTCTGATCTCTTTTTCCTATGCTATAATTCTATCATTTCATGGTTTGATTCCTCTGTGTTGCTCGTTTAAAACTTCATGAGAATGCAGAGAATTCATCAGGACCTCTTTCTGCCATAGAGGTCGTGTGAAATCAGGTGTCTATAGATGTACTTGTCACATTTAGCTAACAGAAACCCTGTGTAAATATCTAGTAAATATAAAAAATATGTATATTTCTGTTGTGTCCCTTTTTCACACTATTCACTACAAAAATATAGACAACACTTGTCTTAAGAAGGAAGCTAGATGTGGGATTTTGCCAGACATTTAATGGATAAAAAGAATGGCAAAATTACCGATGAATTTGTGAACATGTTTTCCTTTCTCACAAAAGTAGTCAAAGTTCCAACCCCTAACCTAGCTGGCTTTCTGTCATTAAAATAAAGCAATAGGGAAAAACATTGCAATCAGTTCCAAAATGAAATGCAGAGCACCAAAACGGCTATAAAGAGTCATCTTTACAGGCTTAAGCACCAACTTGTTACAGGTGCTAAATACTTACAGGTATTTCAAAAGTGGGAGGTTCTTAAAGGCATCTGGATCTATGTAATCCAAGTTTCTAAGATTTCGAATTTCACTGTAAAAAAGGGAGGAACATTACCACATTGATCATTAATATTTAATTATTTTTCATAACTGAAATCAGCAATGTTCAAATGAAATTTCAGGGACCTCTTTCCTGCAATGAGCTTCTACACTGGCCAGCACTAGCTCAAGACCACTATGCTTTCTGAGCAATTTTATAATGATGAATTACCATCTGGATAGATAGCTATGGCCATGCTGGGGGCCTTCTGTAGGTGTGTTGAGGGGGCTGCTGCCCCTCCAGCCATTATGATCATTGCCATGACTCTTCCTCATTTTTCTGAAATGTTTGTCTCTGCCCTTAATACAGTTTTCCTCAATCTTTCTCATTCCTCTTTTTTTTTTCAGCAGATTTCTTTCTTTTCTGTCCATAACAACAGTCAGCAGTCTGGCTGCACCAATCAGACTGTGACAAAATTCCCTACCCAGACTCAGTAGACTTACCATTTTTTATGAAAAAACCCACCCATACCTGCCCCCATCACATGCACACTTTGTCTCTAGAAGGGGATAGCCCTTTTCCCATGTTTGCTTCTATTTCTTTACCTTAAACTAGCTCTGGACTCTGCTGAAACAACTCTCAGCCTTTCTTAATATATTAGAAAGAATGGTGCTAGTCTTCCTCCTGAGACTAGCTGTGGAGCAGTGGGCTGAGGGAAGCACTTCTTGCTGCTTACATAGAGAAATTTGATGAAGATGACAGGTATAGATGGCATGGTGGTGCAGGTGATGTTCTGGTCTTAAATCTGTCCAAGAGGTGGTGCTACTGGGCAGACACTCAATGGACAGAAACGAGTAGTATTTATTTTAGTGTGCCCTAACAGAGCCAAGTAACCTACACAATATAGGTATCAGGAAGCTGGATTTTAAGGATACCTCTGCCACTGGAATAATTTTTACAGGATAAAAACAACCCAGCCAAGTTGTCTGAGAAATAGAAGTGGAAAAAGAGACATAAGACAGTAGATAAATTAGTATATAGTTACAGGTAGCAAGACTTCAGGTTTCCTACATATTGCTGTACTGACAAAAGAGTTCTCTTCACCTTTCAAGTCTTCAATTTTTACTCTGTTTACTCCAACATTTCTGGGAGACAAGGATTTACCATTTACTTGCATGTTAAACTGATGTAATTAATAGTTATACTACTGCTATTACAGAGCTGTATTCAAATATTCTTCATATCTGTTAGATACATTGTACAGTACTGCTTCTGTATTTAAAAGAAATCTTCTCAGTGTCAGTCTATTGCTTTTCTCAAATAAATTTATGTTTTATAGCTATCACACTCCCAACAGTGGAGTTTGCTCCATAAACTTAACTGATATATTTTTTCCATCACTGACTACATCTAAAATGCTGGACTCATGAGCTTCCTGGCTAGATATTCCTTTGTTGTGGACCAAACATATTCCAGGGAAAGTCTTCAGATCAGCCTTCAGCCTGGAAATGGATAATGCTTTGGAGTACCATAGAACCATCAGGTTTTGGCTATTCATATTACTCTGCGTAAATTATTGGATGAGTAAGAACTGGAAATCTGCAGATGGTACTAAAATTGAAAGCACAACATAATTCAATGAGATTCAATCAGATTATGATTTATTAAATAACTGCTCCATAAGAGGGCATGTGCTGTTTAACAAAGGCAAATGAAAACTGCCAGATGAGACAGTTGACACAGTAATCAGAGAAAAGCTTAAATAATGTGAGTAAGGAAATCAATATAATTCAACTGAACACTGAGGAAAATCTTATGTCCCTGCTATTCATTTCCTTGAACTGATAATGCTGAAGTATGCTTAAATATACACTGTATTTATGTTTGCATTTCATCTTACACTTTGTATTACAGAGGTTTCTTAAAGCCTGAAAGGAAGAAGAGGGCCCACTATGGTAGGCGCTACAGAAATTAACAGCAGAGAGCCAGTTGCTTAGATGTCTCTAGTCAAAATAGAAGAGAAAGAGGATGAGAGAGGTATAAAAAGGTAAAAGGTGATTTGACCAAAGTGAATGCTATGCTGAAGATAAAAATCAGGAGAAAAATCTGATTTTTCCTACTTCTAGTCCAGTCAAATGTACCTCTTGCACTTGACTATGTGATTTAGAAAGTAAAGGTTCCTTTGAAAGGCAGTTCTAGGAAAACTATTGGTAGTTTTAGCTGCCTAAAATGCAGATAAAGTCAGAGTATACTTAAAGATATCTAGTAGGATAGTTCCCAGGTGTCTAGGTGTCTGAGAGCTGATTTTAAGTCACTTTTGAAATGGGACTTTGACACACACTCTATAAATATAACTGAAATGCTACTCAGCATAGAGTGCTTAAATTGTGCATCCAAGAGCAATGTGGCAATTCTGAGTTCTCTTGGGAATTAAGTCCTCTAAAGAGATTAAAAACTTAAGACGGTTAAAAGGCATATTTGTTGACCACTGATGCAGAGGCAAAAGGTGCCCTGAACAACCATTTCACTTCACAGTCCTAACAAAAGTTACTTAAGGGATGTTCATAAGAAAGAAGGATGCTGCTATAAACCCACAAGATAACAGAATTAGAATTATTTGTGGAATATTTACAAAATTATTCAAAGTTACTTTACAAACTATTGAGCTTTTGCTTTATTTTTAGAAATACATAGAACAATTAAGATTTGGTTTATTTCTTCTTTAAAGACAGTCAGTGTTTTAAATTTTACTTCTGGCACAAAAATATACTAGGTTTACAATCAAACCACCACCTGACTATCCATGAACATTAACTCAGTTTTGCTTTTTAAAGAAAATGCTTTAAAAATTTTAGCATTTCAGGAACAGATGTGTGGGGAAAATCACTTGATGTTATAAATCCTGTGTCAAGACTTAAAAATAACTGCAAACTGTTATTTATAACTGTTCAAAAATATAAATATTTAATTCAAAATACAAATTAATCTAAAAATGAAACTAATAATAGTTTCAAATATTAGAAACTGCAAATCTGGCCACAGAGTCTCAGTATAATCATGTTATACTGAGATACCTACAAAGACTAGGATATCCAGGTCAGTAGTTGTGAAATGTTTTAAATCAGCCCTTTCTTTAATTGTAATAATTTGGTAACCCTCTCTACTTTCTTAGACTTACTTTGCCTACAGCTTCCTTGGCCTCTCTCACTTGCATATGTACTACCATGTACTACCTACAGCCTGACTATCCATGTTATTTCATCTGCACACACCTGTTAAGCCTTTGCACCCCATCACCAGAAATCCGGTTCTGGCTCCCAACAGTCTATTGCCTGCCTCTAGACTGCACCTTTTAATGAGATTTTACTGCACAGCACTTGTCCCAGAGCCCTGAAATTCACTGCAGGCATAGACCAGTCCACCACATCTCTCCAGTCTCCCTCTACAGTTGCTTCTTAGACATTTCCATCAAATCACCTCTGTTTTCTGTAGTGCCGTATCCCACGACCTGGCTCCATGAGCTGTCTGAGAAGTGCAGCCCTGGCCCATAGGCTGGCAGACCTGCCCCAGCCCTTGGCTCCAGCTCACTGCAGCTCACTGCAGGTGTAGAGAGCTATCCCCAACTCAGCTAACCAAATGATGTCGCATATATGAGGGCAAACCACTTGAACTATAACCTTTGGCCCTGTTCCCAAATGATGAGAGGGCTTCTCATGGGGTTGTATAAGAGGCAAGAGCTTTTGGAGTGAGAACGAGAAGGGTGTAGGGAGAGATGAGAGGCAAGTGAGCAGAGGTGCAGAGAAGGGGAAAAGAAAGAGTGAATTTTTCTGGGGTTCCTTCCACAGAAGTGTTTTCCTGAGAAACAATGATTTAATTACAGAAGCTTTTTATTTAGTGTAATGCTATTGTATCTAGAAAAAATACTTATGCTATTGTATAGGAGAGATGTTTCTGAATTTGTAAATATGAAGTTTGTGTCACAGACATACTTTAAAAAGGTAAAGACAAAAAGAAGGAACAAGAAACCATTGTGAGACCAATTTAGCACAATTGTGGAAAAAAATCCCCGCAAAGTCTTGGCCTTGATTTTTATATTCATAGAGGGGGATTTTCACCACTAATTACAAGCAAAATGAGATCTGGCCTATTAAAATACAGCAGATGATCAGTATTTTTAATTTGCAGAAGTTGCTTGGCACTTGACGGGCATAGGTTCATTAAAATATGACCTATGCTTAAAGAGAGCTGAGGTCTGGAATGAACAGAAAGACAGGACAGAGACACATGAACGGAGTAAGGACCGAGAAAATGGAGTGCTGAAGATGAAAGCTGAAGCACACTAACAGGCTTGGCAGACAGAGCTGATGACGAACAGGGTGCCTACGCACATGACACTTCACTCAAGCCAAAGCAATTAGTTTCTCCCTTCCACAAACAGTAATTTTTCTCCTAAGAAGTTCTTCTATTTAAAAACAAATGTTTTTAAAATGAAACTGTGTATAAGTTTAAATTAGGGTACAAAAATTATTTACATAAAACTCCACTTTAAGGCAAGTCCATAAAAAACAACCTGTGAAAATGAAACTATGAAATGACATCTTTTGAAATCTGTTAGAATAACTTCAACCTCCTTTAAAATAACCTATGATAATCTTTTCCTAGTATTATTTTAGCAATAATACTTGAAAATACTATGCAAGTGGAGAACATTAATCAATTGCATAGTGCAACATTTATGCTTACCCCTGAATAACCTTGTTCTTTGGAAAGTAAATCAAACCCAACAATGATAAGTGATAACAAGTCAGAGGAGTTATGGAAGCAATTCAGAAAAATGGTGAAATTTATAAATTACTTTATATATTATAAATTTGCCAGATGCCTGGATATTCCCTGATTAAATAATATATGTACCTTACCTCCAAACATATTTTTAAAACTTGTTAAGTGCTTTTGAACACTAAAGGTAGCCCTTCATGGGCTATCTGCAAAGGTTCGGGGTTTGCGTATAGCTTTTGTGAGTGGAATTCTGGCGTCTGAGTAGTATTTTTGGCTCGTGTGCAGAAAAAAAATATACCTTGTATGTCTGTGTGCAGTTTCTTTTTTTGGTAGCGCCTTGTGAGAAATACATGGGCTCCCACATTACCGTAGTCCTTGTATACCAGATCAGGAAACCTCCTCCCTAGCCTGTCCTCCCTGCAGCTTGTGATGTAGGTGATGTGAGTGTAGGTGCCTGTGATCTCTGCTGATTCCTGCCTTGGCCTGCAGCTTCACGGTCACAGGCAGCACATCCAGGCCTGGGATCTGGCATCGATGTGATAATGTGGTGATTTTGGACCTTTCTGGCATGCTCTGGCCTGACTCCAAGGGGGCCGTGACAAAGGCATGCTTATTGTGCACTGGCTGTCCTCCCAAGCAGGAACATAAATGTGCTTTGGGGGTGATTAGAGACTGGAAGAGGACAAGAGAAAAGGCTTCTGCTTATATTCCTCGCCAAACCTTTAGGTAATAGAAAGTAATGCAAATTAGGCAGTCCTACAGAGCACTTCACAAGAATGAGCGCCTTGGGAGGCACTGGCAACATCAGAGCTCCATCCACCACTCCTTCAAACTAGCCACACATTTAAAAGTGTGCATTTTGTGGAAGAGTTCTTTATATTCAAAGGATTACACTACATTACCCTTTGAAGATCAGTTTTGTGTTATGAATTAAGACCCTGAGGGAGATTTTTCCAGTCCATTTACCACTTTGAATCTAGTACAGAAACAATAGAAAACAGCTATCTAGCCAGCTAGCTTGTTTTTCCTCAAGCTGTTCTCAAGAAGCCTTTGTATCCATGTAATTTAAAGCAGACAAGATACTACAATGCATATTGCATGGAAGACTCCTGCAATAAAATGTGGTGGCCCGAGAGCATTTTATCTTTAACTTCTTATGAGGTGAACCACAAAACAAGTACCACATGAGGAATTTGTAGTGCATAGTGACAAATGCTTTATTCATTGCTTATAAAATGTGCTGCCAGTAAATTATTCATTAAATGTTCATTTGTATTAAACAAGAAATACTAAAGACACAACAACTGTGAAAGAGGAAGACAGAACATGAAGATGACAGGCCTGGATAAACCATCTACAGAAGAGGGAATAGCATTATAAGCAAGTACTGTTATTGCACAAAAGCCTTCCTGTGAAACCCTTTCAGGAATAGTACAGGAGCATGTTATTGGACTGAACTAGGTCTCAGGATCCTGGACTCTATTTCTAGCTCTGCCTGTCAGGTACTCTTAGGAGAGTCATTTTCAGTTTCCAGCATCGGTTGCTCTGTGTCTACAGTAAAAGTAATGGTATTATCTCCTTTATTTTTATTAACCTTTCTGTTTCACACTGTGTAAAGTAAAAGGAAAAAAAAAGAAAGAGATCATCTAGTTTGATTGCTTTCTCTGCATGAAGATTAAATAGACCTATGTAGTTCCTGATTACACAGCCTTAAAGGCCTCCAGTGAGAGGGACAACCTCCCCAGGAAAACAATTCTTGCGTTTACTTATGCCAGCCATATGAAAACATTTCCTAGAGTCTAACACGAAGCTTGTATAATCTAATTTAAGGTTATTATTACTTTTGCTTTGTTAAACATCAATGTGGAAAATGAGTTGTAGTTTTCACCCCTTGCAACAATCTTAAAAGATGTATCTGCCTTTGGTATGTTTTCTTGCTGGACTCAGAAGTCCTTCCTCTCTGACAATGTTTTCTGGGTCTGGGATGACCAACAGTACTCTTCCATAGAACCCCTGCAAACAACAAATTTTCTCTGAAGTATGCTAAATTGCAACTTATCTGAGCTTCACAACACTGGCACACTTTCCATTCTCTCATTTGGATCAGTAAAGGAAACATGGAAGAGTAACAGATGCAGGATGGATCCTATGAAGCTCTATTCAATAGATTACCTTCTCATTCTGACAGGGCACTACTGAATGACAAAAACTCCCCAGATGCAGGTTATCCTGCCACTTTTATAATGCCCTACTGCATCATCTGGTAAGGACAGGTCAGAACAAAAAGGTATGAAAACAATTCCCAGAAGTCTTTGTACATAACATTCTTTTCTATTTAATAACCAGATAAACACACTTAATTTTACTACTGCACTTCCAGAATGATTACTTTTTATTCTTCATGTCTCCAGCTAGTGCCATTTTGCTCTGTGCTTTGGCCCTCCTGATTTTATTTCTCGTGCTTATATTACTGTTTTACACTTACCTTCAGTAACTGACAGAAGGAATGTTCAGCTGCCAGCTTATTTCAACTTGCTAACAAGCTCATAATGTAGTTTTTCACTATATATTCTTACACTTCTATGGAAGGATACAGAAGAGCAAGGGAACTGAAAAGATGTAGGGAAATACAGCACAAGTCAAAAAAGAGACTTGCTCCACCTCACAGAGAAAGGAGGGACGCAATATATAGCTACAAAGGAGACAAGAATGACAACACAAACATCAACATGTATGCTATTTTCACACGTCCCCAAATTTATTTTATCACTGTATTTATTTATTTAATTACAGTACTTACATATGAGTGACTTTACTTAAACTGTTGAAGGAATGGGCCTCCAGACTCTGGAGTGTTTCATCTATGGTGATGTAGCTAAACACCAGCAAACAGAAAAAGAAACAAGTCAAGCCATGTCTAGTGCCCATCATGCCACTTTATTTTTCCTCTCATTCTTTTTCTTTTCCAACTGCCATGACACTGCCAGACACACAGGCAGTTTCTGAGGGAGAAACTCTTAACAGGATTTTGATTTTGACTGATGTCTTAGATGCACATTATGCTGCAAAATACAGTTAAATCAAAGAAACACAATAGTGCTATTAAGCACCAAAAGCAAACATTCATATTGAACATTGCAGAATTGTATTTCTTCCCTTTTCCCCATTTAAGATTACCTCAGAGTTCTCTAAGGTGATCTAGCTTGCAGGTAAATTAGCCAGTTTCTCTGTATTGAAGAAGTAAAAAGGAAGGAAAGAAACAAAGATGAGGTCTGGTTGAAGCAGTGAAG
>VYZX01018174.1:0-19402 GCA_013401335.1 Brachypteracias leptosomus
AGGACCTCTGTCTGAGTCGCCATAGAGATAGGTACTGAGATTACCTCCACATACTAAAAAACAGAAAAAAAACCACTGTTGGATTTTTTTTTTTTAGGTTTTATTGGCCATTACAAACAAATATGGTGGCCAGCTGATAGTCATAACCAGATTTTGCTCACAGTTAGTTTTATTAGATTAGGGGAGCATGGGGGGGAACCACACCAGGAAGCCACACGTCTGGTAATCGTTATGTATCCTTTTTATCTGGATTTAAGAAACCATGCCTGCTTATTTCTTAAGTTAATGCACATGAAAGAAAGGAGACAAGATCAAGATCTTGCAGATATTAAAGTGGAAAAAAAAAGTGCTGAGCAGCCACGGTTTTTGCAAGCAGTGCACACTGGAAAAGCAATAAAATGACCACCATGGGCATATATCACTGCTGCAGAGGTTTCCTTCTTAGCGGGGGCAAGTTTATCTGTAAATTGCAGTGAGCAGAATATTGCTACTGAATGGGAGTCACAAAAAGAAAGAAAACATACAGTAAAGATGAGAATAAATGGCTGGAATGTCAACATTTGATTTTTCAGGGAGAAAACCCTAACCAGCAGGGTCGCCCTTAGCTCTCTGTCACCAAAAGGGTCCTTTCATTTCTTTACAGAGGCCCTTTAGCGAGTAGGGCCCCTGAGAGTTGCATGGCCTCCAAAGTAAAGGGGGACAGGCCCTCACAAGTTATGCTGTGGAGTTGGAGGGGCTTTCCAAGGACCTTCAACACACCCTCCCCCTTAGCTGCCAGGGCAGGAGGGGGTGCTTTTCTTGTGAACATCCATCTCTGCACCCTCCATTCCACCAGATGACTGGGTAGAAAATTTCTGTCAAAATTCTTTTGAAGTTAAATTTTGAGTTTTCTTTTCAGAATACAGCATTCGCTTTTGTTGGAAAATTTATCTTTTCTTTTTTTCCTTTTCTCTGAAGTCTGAATGGTAAAAGCCAAAACATTTTGGCCAGATGTGTGGAAAAAATATATCTGTCACTGCTGGCTTGTGGGAGTCACTGTTTGGCTGTCTCATGCCTCTGCTCTCCTCACCAAGCCTTGGATGATGGTATCTCCCAAAATGCACTGTGGCAAGCATGCTGCTCTGGCATCTCTGCAAAGGAAAAGAGAGGAGTGAAAAGAGCCTGGTCCTGGGAGCAAACAGTGAGGAGCCCCTCCTCAGCAACAACTTTGAGCCATATGGACACCTTTGGTACAGGCAAACGTCAAAGTTTCAGGTTCAGACTTTTCCTTTAAAAGATAAAAAGTGTATTTAGGAAAAGCAAGGCCCCTTTCCAAGCATCTCTATTTAAAATCATTTTTTTACCTTTGCTGGGAGGAGGAGGACAGTAAAAGAGTCATCTTATCTCCGTCAGCTCATAGCGATGCTCTTGCTTGAATGCCCTAAAGCTCATTCTCTCCTATCTCCTACGCTTGCCTTTGCTATAGACCTTCAAAGGCAGCAGCAAGGTAGCAGACTTGATTTTTCACATGCTGGAATGAAGACAATTCATTTTCTATTCCCTAGCAACTGCCTATGTAAACAACTACCAGAGAAGCAGTAAAAATGGGTTTGAGAACTACAAGCAAATTGACATTGTAAATAAATTGGTTTTGTACTTGAAGTGGAGTAAGAAGAGCTAAAGGAGAGTTAAGTCCAAGTGGAGATCATAGATTTTTCTTTCATGTAATATATGCATGTAGCAGAGTAGAGCACTAAGTCCAGCCATCTTTTCTCAGCAGCACTCACCAATTTTCCCAGTCCCAGCTTTTTCATATTGCCATTTCCCAAAACTTTTCTTGTAAAATTAAACAAGCTTGGGTATTTCATGAATGCAGAAATGCTGCAGATTTTGACTGGTTTTAATTTTCTTATAGTTTCTCTTATTGTGTATGTGCTCCCACTTTTCTCATTTGCTTCTCAGCTCACCCAGCTCACCTGTTGCCCATGGTGCTGCAGCACCACCAACGCCAACCTCACAAGGGCTTTCACTATCTGGCTCAGAGCATTTGGGGGAAATTGCCTTTTCTTCTTGGCATGTCACAGCATGAAGGGCTACACAGCCTGCACGCATGAAGAGGTCATGACCATGAGTTTGTAGGATTTTGTAATACACAAGAACATGGAGGTTTGCTTTATCCTCTAAACTTCTCTGCTTTATTATAGATTACCACAAATATCACAAAAATCGCCACTAGCAAGTATACCTGTGATTAATAAAGGGAATATATATATCTGAAGCTATTACAAATTACTATCAGCAATTAATAGTATGGCAGCAATCAATAGTATTATAGCACCAACAAAGGAGGTATATACTATTACAGCTTATTACAAAGTTATCTTTAGTGAAACAGCTTATATAACAGCAAATATACTTATGAAAGATTACTCATATAAATATATAATATCAGTATTAAGTAAAATGGATCTCAGAAGGGGCCAAACCATCCCAAAAATGGGAGGACAAGCCAAACCAACCCCAGGAGGGGTCCCAAAGGGGACCAATAACGTAACAGAGGATCTCATTTCAAAGATACTCTGTGTGATGGAGGCTGGAGTCAGCCAGGCATCCCCAGGGAGGGTGCAAGATCTCGTAGAGAGTTCTTGTGGAGAATTCAAACTGTTTAGGAAACAAAAAGTATGTGCAACACAGGAAGTTCTCAGAGAGAGAGCAGCTCCATTTTGAATAAAAAGTAAGTCATTTTTATGTCACAGAGACATAAGAGGGCATAAGACACCATCACTTTAAACGGCCAATAGATGCTGTTAATATCTGATTTTCGCCTTGGGCAGCCAATAGATGATGATGTTTTCTGTTCTTTCAGGCCAATTTTTATTTTCCCAGACTGTTTTCCTCTTCTTGCAGCTAGAACAGCCAATGGTAGCTATCGATTCATACTTTCTCAGGATGTTTTTCTCTTTTTTCCAGACTATTTTTCACCTTTTAAGGTGATAAGTTGTTGTTATGGTTCCTTGTTTTTTGCAATTATTGATGGTATCTCTGGATGTCTCTGGTTTCTGGGTACCCAGCTGTACTCCAAAGATGCCAGTTGCACACTTCTCAAGGATGCTTCTGGTTCACAGGCGTGGTTCCCAGGCTGGCAGGCATTTCCTCTGTCAATATTTTTCCAGTAGATATTTTCTTCTGTTAAGTAATTTTCCCCTTCTAACCAGGCTGCCTCTATGGCTGCTCCCATCACCTCACCAAAAAATGTCGCTACTCTGTGACCACCAAGTTGAGTCTGCAAGCTGCTGGGCTTCTCTGTGGAAAGGGAAATAGTTATTTTGGCACTTGGCTTCTCTAGAGGGGTGAAGGGTTGCTATTTGTCAATTTGTTTTAATCAAAAAAAAATGAAACAGGAGCTAGCTTGGACCAGAGGAAAATGCCATGAGGGTTTCTGGGAGTGTCTGAATGCTAAATGCTCTCTGTGCACAGTTGCAAAAACAGATGAGCTGAGATTTGTTTGAATGGTTTTTTTTCTTCCATCAGAATGTATGTTAGGAAAACTTTTGCTTTATATTCTAGCCAAAGAGATGCATAGGAAGAAAATCACAGAAAATATGTTTTTGCCTACAAGCTACTTAGTGCAAAAAAAAAGAAATCCCTAAAAGTAGAAGCCCCAGGCTTGACTGGTTTGCGTGATATGCAAATGGAGAGTAAGACTCCCAGCGCAGACCTGCTTCAGTCCTCCAAAGGGAAGAAGAGAGGACTGTATATCTAATGCTCTCCCCCTTCCCATTGCAGAAGATATGGACACAAGTAGAAATGGCACACATTTTTGAAGATATATTGCCCTCGCTCCTGCCTCAAAGGTCCAAGTAATTTAGAAGGCCCTTACACAAAGAACACAGATGCTAGTGTCTCATTGACAGTCCAATGGTGTTTTAAAATCTCTTTAGATCCATCAATGGGTCTTGCAACACAAGAAGAGCAATACCTACCATGCTTAATGAGGCTGGCTCATTGTGGGGAAGGATGACACTTACATCTATCTCTGGACAAGGTCTGGGGCTCTGCAAAAGCACAGGGCATGAAGAAGCATAAGGTCAAAGTATGATGTAGACGAGAGATTTTACTGTTACCTAGCAGAGAAATCTGGAGATAAAATCAAATGTCTGATGAGGATCATCAAAAATATAGCTTTTACCTAGTCTATTAGGAAGGGATTTGTATTTATGAATTTTTATTATGTTTATACCATTTTCATCTTCACTCTTTTATCGGTTCTCCACCAGGTTTCCTCTTTTCTTCAACAGCATATGACTAGATGCCCTATCATGAGAGAAAAGTGCAAAGAAATATTAGTTTAACAAAACTGAATCCAAAATACATGTTTTATGATTGTTCTTACATTATACTTCAAATCAATTTTATCTCAGTTGTTCCTAAATCTGGCTTTCATAGCAAATATTGTTATCAAGACCTGAGTATTTATTTGAGACAGTTTACTGAAAGCAGCGTAGTTCACAGATGCAGGTCTGTGATCCATGGCTTAGCTTCCGTTATCTCAGTAAGAGTCTCTATGTTTGACAGTACACTTTTTCCAACTGCCAGAAAATGACCAAAAGGTAGGATCTGCAAAGTTAACATGAAAAAAGCATCACTATCTTAAAAAAAGCCCAAATTTAATTTCCACTAAGCAGCTTGTTAGAGGAAGATGAGATAACAAATCTGCAATAGGGAGGTAGGAAGGCCAGGCTGTGCAATGGTCAGCTAAATCACTTCCATGCTGTGTCAAACATCAGAGATAAAATGCTGCTGCAAGAAGAAACAGCAAATCTACTTCTGCTTCTCATTCACAAGATATACAGAGCTCTTCCCTTCCGATGGTTGTCAGCTGGATAGTGCTACTAAATAATTGAATTTATGGTTTTGAAAAAAAAATCAAATCTATTTGTGGACAATAGGATTCCTTTCAGAAAGCAAACCAACCAACCAACACTAATACAAGCAGCAGGATGCCTCATGAGAGTCCTTTCAGTGACAATTCTCTGGACTGAGGCAAGGCTGAGAGCGGGTTTGTGTGTGCAGGGTAGTGAGCATCAGCTTGGGAGTGAAGCGATGCTTGGTCCTGCAGAACTGGCTCAAACCTGACACCACTCCTTCCAGCCCCCTTTTGAAACACCCCACATTCACCAGGTGTGATGCTGGCCAGAGTCATCGTAACCTGCAGCAAACTGTTATCTTTCAAAAACCAGGCAGGTACTATGCAGGCAGCCTACCTTTCCTGTAGTTCCATTGGCACAGGACAGATTTACTCCTCATACAGCTTTGAACTCTTCAGCGATTATCTTAAAATGTGAATTAGCTCTTTCTTGTTGTGCCTGGGACTCACATCAAGAGTCCCTCAAATAAATTCTTCTTTACCTTTATGGTCACGTGTTTAGAATCTTGATTTAGACTTGATGAAGACAAGATGAAGCTTGCTGATTTGCCATAAGTGGCCAACAGTGTCTTTAGGCAGGTAGGTGTATATATATAAATTTAATATTAAGGTTATTAAATAATAGCAAGATCACCTGAATTTTAGATAAAGGAAATACAGTGATTGCAGGTGGAGTACAGCCTGGCTGAAGGAATTGGCTGAATACACTCTGAACACAAATGTCATATTTCTGTTACGCATCAAGCACTGTACCACTTTGGGGTGACAGAAATCTCAAATTCCGGTCTGTAAAAAATAAGATGCATGAGCCACATCCCATTTCAGTGTCAGGAATCACACTAATGAAAATGTATCTGATTTGTAGGCATAGGAGAGTAAGCACATTGTCACAAAATGGGTATGTCAAAGTATCTATGGCATAAAGAGCAACTAGGTTAGGAAACAATGCTATATAAGCCATCAAGATTTTAGCATAGCATTTGCCTTTTTCCATGATGGTATGTCACACTGGGAACATGGGCCACCAAGGAAATGAAATTCTAAATATATTTAAAGCATAATGTTGATGACAAAGATGGTGCTATGCTGATGAAATCTCGGAGGCAAGCACAGGAAAGGGTCCTTTCTGGTCACTTCATAAAAGAATCCATGTAGCTGAGGCCCAGGCCAGGCTTAAATGGAAGGAAATATTTATCACAGCTCATATATAAGTTATAAAGTGCATTATGTACAAAGCATTTCCAAAAAGCTAAGGATGAGCACAAGGCAACAGCACTGAGCATGGCTCCCTAAGTGATGCTGGCATTAGTAAGATCCTACTGTAGTTCTGAAATACAAACATGTATAAGAAAATGAGATATGGAATAGCTCCATTATTTTCTGGCTCATTCAATATAGTACACTTTTTCTTTGGTGAACATGAAGTATGAGTGACAGAAGCTGGTGGTCAATTTAACTGTAAGAGGATGAGTCCCAGGATCTTCTATCCCTCTGATCCTCACCATCCCACCTGGTGCCTGGCGAGCTGCTCCTGTTTACAATGCTCCTCAGCCAGAGCTCACCCTGGCATAGCCTCCCTTGGGGGGCTACAGGGAATTGCCCGCTAGCTTGATACTGGGAAGAATGCCAGGAGGCTTATGGGGTGGCTTTGCACCTCTAGATAGAGGCAGGGCAAGGTGGACCATGCTCTTTCCCATGCCTGCATTCAGTGTCACAGTGAGGCCACACTGTCAAATCATTAAGCCTAACGAGGTCTTTCACAGCTGGATCTCTAGGGCATCCTCAGTACCTTTGCACTTGGTGCCAGAGAGCAGAAGTACTGCCAGAGGAACAATAAATATTTAGGGACCAGTAGATAGGGCAGAAACAACACAGGTGATGGGTGCAGCAGTGCAGAAGATGAAGCAGATGAGCCTTAAGACAATCTGAAAAAGAAAAATTGGGAAAAGTTGGAGATTATTATTGATTTATGCTCTGTCAGTAAAGCTACTTCAAGGCTGATGCTGTGCATACCCTTAAAAAAACACATACAGTATATACCAATATTTACATGTAGTGACTTTCCCTAAAATTTAAGTAGAAAGTAAAGTTACAAATATGAACTGTGATTTTTTTTTTTTCCCCCAAGGTTACTCTGTGCAGAAGATAAAAGCTGTAGATCCTAAGGAGGGAGAAAAAATATTGAAAGTAAAAGTCAGCATTAGCCCAGGACCTGAAAGCTGTACTTGCATGATGTACTGCAGTAGATGGTTTTTAATCATAAAAGAAACCATACATATGAGCCTGCATGCAGCAAAGACAGCTTGTGGGGCTGATGCATGTTCAACTAGTCCCTTCTCTGGTCAATACTAAATGTTTTATACAATTTGGAAGCATGTTGACCAGTTGATACTGCAATGAATTCCTTTAGACTATTCTACATGCATTCTATATCTCTACATACATCTCTGGAGGAGACAATAGGGGGGATTTGAAGCAGGTTTTCCAAGTCCATATGGAAATCTTAAAGGAAGAGCAGTTTTTTCTTTTCTTTGGGCTTCTTCTCTCATTTTGGTCAAACACGCTCAACAAAATCAACTGAAATTTGGAAATCAGATTGATGCTTATTAAACCAAGTTTTTGAGAAACAAGGTTTCTCACAAATATTATAAAGTATTTTCCTTTTTATTGTAACTTTAATTTATATCACTTTTAAAGAAATGATGGTTGCTTTTCCTTTTCCCATTAGGAAAACCTGGAGTTTTTTTCTCTTTCCTTAATTAACATTCTTTTGAATCCTTCACTTCTCTTCCAGCTTTCCCTTACTATTAACATAATGTGTGTCTTTCCATCTCGACTGCAATTACAGTCTGAAAAGTGACTGTGAAATTGCTTTTGTCTGTAATATGCTCCCTGTAAGAATTCAGTTGGAACTTAGTGACAAAACCAAGCTCCTCCTGCTATAGCTGTCAAATTAACATGACTAAGAGAAAAACAGTTAAAGTCCATTTGTTCATTGGTAACTTGAAAAGAAACATTTTTATGTAAAACTTGTCCATTCTGTTCATACCTACACAATTCCAGAACCTGTTCATGTAAATAAGAAACGATGCAGGTCCTAGTTTTCATTTGTCTACAGCTCTGAAAGATGTCAGCAGACTTGGATGGACAAAACTTGTCATCTTGGTGCTTATGAGCTTACAGAAGAAAACTAGTTTCTGGATCACAGATTGAATCTGCAATCGGTTTAATGACTGAAGACAAAAAAGGGCAAGCTACTTATGGTGAGGCTGCATCTTGAGTACTGTGTTCAGTTTTGGGCCCCTCACCACAGGAAGGACACTGGGGTTCTGGAGCGTGTGCAGTGAAGGGCAATGAAGCTGGTGAAGGGTCTAGAGCACAAGCCTTATGAGGAGCAGCTGAGGGACCTGGGGCTGTTTAGCCTGGAGAAAAGGAGGCTCAGGGGAGACCTTATTGCTCTCTATGGCTACCTGAAGGAAGGTTACAGAGAGGTGGGAATAGCCTGTTTAACTCAGCAACAGATGGTAGAACAAGGGGATATGGATCCAAGCTGTTCCAGGGGAGGTTTTGCGTGGATATTAGAAAGAAATTCTTTGCTGAGCGGGTTATCACGTGTTGGAATGGGTTGCCCAAGGCAGTGGTGGAATCCCCATTGCTGGAGGTATTTAAAAGACATATAGATGTATTGCTTAGGGATATGATTTTGTCAAGGACTTGTAAGTGTTAGGTTAATGATTGGACTCAATGATCTTAAAGGTCTTTTCCAATCTAGATGATTCTGTGATTCTGTGATTTGTATCTGGGCAGGCTTAGTTACAAAGTACTGAAATCTTCACTGTCAGTTTGGTAACAGTTTTCCATTAAGACATTTTTTAAAGTCTGGGAAGTTAAATTCTATAGCTTTTTGTTAGCTTGGGTCAGGCCTTCACTTTTCCAATATGATGCAGAAAAGGAGTCCTGAAGCCTCCTGTGGCTTTAATGAAGGCAGGGTTGCTGCAGGGTGGTGGCAGTCACAGAGCCCTTGTGTGCACCATGTTTCTCCCACCCACTGCCCCCTGACAAGGGATGCTTTCTATAACTGATGGCCTTTATTGAATTGAATATACAAAGAGATTAAATTTGGGCACTCTCTTGTCCTTATAAAACTGTCTCTGAAAGTGCATTTTAGAGGTTTTCCTGATATTGTTAGGTTAGTTCATTTTATTTTTCTAATGATCCCAGCTTTGTAAGGTACATGTCACATTATCTTGTGGGTGAAACAAATTATTGTATTTGAATTTTCTAAATTTAATGTAAAATGTGTTTTAGCTGTATGTTTTTACATTTACTTTCAACAACTAAGTAATAGACAGTACTGTATGTTTTTTGGGTTTTTTTAAATCATTCACTCTTGATTCAAGTCATTAAGAGTTATGGAGTTAGTATGTCTGTTGATGCCGGTGTTTTCTTGTTTTTATGTCTCCTTGTAGCAAGGATCCAGATTTGAACTCAATTTGCCTTCTCAGTTTTCACCATAATCAGTGATGTTTCACAGCACAGTTTAAGTGATGTGACAGAAGACTGAATCATATAAAAAAGGACTCAAAGGGATCTCAAAAGATCACTCACCCCTACTATGAGGAAGGATCAACAGAATTTCTGTTATGATTCACATATATTTGCCAAAATACTTGTTTTTGAAGGTGTCTAGCAGTGGAGCTCCCACGGCTCATCTGGTAATAAAGCCAAAGCTTCGCTATATCTTAGGTTTTCTCATAAGGGTTTTCTTCTTAAGTCCAGCCTGAGTTCTTTTTCTACAATAGAGCCTACCCATTCCTATCTTCTCTGCTCTATGCCTATAGAGAAAATCTTTTTTCCCTTCCTCTGAAACATCTTGTTTTCAACGTTTGAATGCCATCTTGTCCCCTCAGACTCTCTCTCTGTACACCGAACATCTTTTCTTCATTCAGCCTTTCTCAGAGATCACATTTTCTGGTCCTCTGATCATTCTTGCCGCTTCCCTCTGCAATCCCTGTGCTTGCTTACCAGCTCTCCTGAAGCAGAGTGAAATGAGCTTTTTTTGTAATAGAGATGACTTAGCACAGTACTGGTTTAAATCATTTCAGGGAGACAGCAGTACCAGAAGGAAACTCAGTAATATCTTCTTCAAAAAAAACAAGTAAGGAATAAGAGGATATGTTTTGTGGTAGAAGCCAAACTAACAAGGAACCAAACAAATGGTGAAGTTTTCCAAATGAATTCAATATTTCTTCCCCCCCTTCCCATCTACAATGCAAATGCAGTGAATAAAATATAGCTAATATTACTAGACTCTGAGGCAGCGTCTATAAACTTGGCTGTAAAAATCTGCAGTAAGGAGTTTTAATGATATGGAGGAAATAAAGTGTGTAAGCAATTGAAGGAAAAAAGAAATCCCCTAAGTGGGGGGCTGAAGCCTGTGCTGCACTGGAGAGGCTGGGGGGGTGTACTTTAGTGTGAGAGAGAAATTGCATTTCTGTTGGTAAGTCTTAATGAAATTGAACTATTTATAGCGAGACAGTTGCTGTAACAGTTTGGTTGCCAAAATTTTAAGGAAAGACCCTAGGTCATAATAAATGACAGCACAAATAGCATCTGAAATAAAGAATTTACTTTGCAGGAGAGAAGAGCAAAGAATGTGTTAATTCATACAGCATATGCTTGTTGTTATTTGTACAGATGGAGAACAAGGATATGTTTATATGGATTTTTTTAAATTATTTTTTTGAGATACATTTAGATTCAGTGCTTGCTTTCACCAAGATGAAACATGCATCACCAGGGCCAGGGTGGTTCATCTAGCCTGGACAGCAGTGCTGGGATTTCCTGGTAAGGGTCCAGCTGCCTGAGAATGGTGGGAGGCCATACTGGGATGCTGGTCTCCCTTCCGCTTTCCCTGGCTCTACCCTGGAGAGCCTCAGGCAATATCTCTTGCCTGTTTCTCCTTGCATAAAATGAGAAGAATATATTTTGAGTCTGTGTCATGCTTTGGGTTCTGTGAATGACAAACACTTTCTCCAACAGGGACTGTCTATTTCTTAAACATATCTACCAGATGCAGCATTGGGGTATGCATAACTTTCCAACATGAAGATTAAATACGTTTTTGTCCTGAAGCTGCAGTAAAAGCGTAACTTAACTAATCCATTTCACCACCCTGCCCCCCAAACACTAAAATATCCCATTAAGGGACAGTAAAGTCCTTGAAAGTTGCAGTTCAGTCTGTGGCCCCACAGGGATTCATCTCCTTCACCACCATTCAGGTTACTGAGGCTCAAGAGTTTTCTTGTATTTTTTTCCCTCTTTGACTCATCCTTCCCTTTGAATTATCCTATTGGACTCTTGAATTATCCTATAAACCTCTTCTGGCCTCTGGTATCTCAAGAGTAATTCAGGCAATTAGTTGCTATCTTAACAGAACTAACTGCTGATGCAAACCAGGTATCATCCCTGAAGAAAACAAGAGAAGTGCTAAAAGGAAAAATGCTGAAGCCTGATATAAAATGAACTGATATAAAATGAATGAAAAAAGGCAGGGCTGGATAAGGCTGTCTTTACTCCCCCGTGTGTTGCTTGTGCATGTGCTTATGCAACATATGACATTCCTTGCTGCCAGCAACAGATTAAGGAGTCACACATAGCTGACTGTCTGGTCATCACATCTGTAACTTGTGTCATATGATATTATGTAAGAAGTAGGTGAAGTGAAAGGGAGTGTTCCTGCAGTCTAATACCAAAATATTATTTCTGTGGAATCTAGTGCAGCAGGGTAGATGTGTTTCAAGAAGCCACCAAAGAGGAGAGAAATTGTTTTCAGGTGTTAGTCAAATACATGCAACTGATTTTGCCATCCTGAACCTCAGTGTAAGAGAGATTCAGGTCTGAATATTTCTTTCAAAAATCTGTTGCCAGGAAAACGGGATCAAATCCAGGACTTCATTGGGAAAATGGAGATGCCTTCCCCTGTCCCACTCACAGGAAATGCATTGGAGTTTATGTGGGGTGAATTTATAGTTCTTAGTGGTTTTGGAGACATTGGAACTGCATTTGTTCATGCTTCAGTGGGCAGCTGGATTAGCTTTGAGGTTTTGCCAATAATAGCCCGTCTTTCACCATTAATGTCTCAGACTAATATATTGGATTTTCATAATTCTGGCTCTCATACCTTTATGTGTAAAATGAGTTTTCAGATAATGTGTCTCCTCATTTAAATCTGCAAGATATAATGAGCAAAGGTAGAGGTAAAGGCAAGCAGGAGCAGGAAACAGGCTGTGAGAGAAGGTTAGTGCCAAGGGGCTCTTTGGAGCGAAGGAAGAGGTTGAAAGGGAAGGCAGGCAGAAGGCTGCCTGGCTGAAGGATGCTCAGGGTAAGTTCCTTGAGACCTGGCCTCCTGCTGAATTACAGGTTTTGGCATAACCTCTGAAAAAATCATGGAATGGTTGGGGTTGGAAGGGACCTTAAAGTATTAGTAACTGCTGCAGCACTATCAGATAGCAAAGGATCCAGTTCACTGAAAAGACAAAACACATTGCTGTGGTAATGCAAGAGTTAATCATTGGTTACACAAATCCTGAGCAATTGAAACAAATAAACAGGCCACTAGATAGAAATTGTCTGTCTCTGCTGGGTCCAGGAAACTGTTATTTTGGCACGAAGAATGAGAGGGGTCACTAATGGAATAGCCCATTCTTCAGGGTGCAAACACACAAATCCTCTTACACTATGTCATGCAACGAACTCTTTGATGAAGTTCATTGGCTCATTCCAAATTAAGTTCATCCAGATAAAAGATGTGCTTCTGAATTTCTTGTCTTTCACATATATACACCGCAAATGCCAGTGCTGCTATGGATAGGATTTAGTGGCCCTAATCTGCAGTATTACGATTTCACCTTCTTCCTTTAAGGAAGATGCAAAGTAGTTGCAAAGTCCTGGTACATTTATATTTTCTGAGTCAAACTGGAGGAGCCCTTTGGGTTGGACAGGTTGATCCAAGTTCTCTCTCTCATGGTAACACCTCTTTTTTTTGTTTTTTAATGGGAGTCTAGATGAGCATTTCCCTTCTTTGCTGCTGTGATGGGGTTTCCAGAAGAGCTGAGCATAGTTCCTAGTATGGTGAGCTGAGGCTGTCCTTCATCACTGCACAGACAAAAGCCACACAGACAAGGTGCTCTGGCAGGATGCTCTTCATTCCCTAAAGATCCCAAGAGCAGTCTAGGTCCCCTGGGGGCAGCAGCAAGCAGGTAGCAGCACTCTGTGATACCCCACACCTGAAACACAGAGTCCTGCCTCAATTTTAAATAAACATGAGCAACTTTAGAGGATCTTGCATATTAACATGGTGTTGGCAGATCATGAGGTAACTTCTCAAGGGGCTGAAAGGTTCCCTTCAGAGGGAGCAATGCAGCTAGACCATTGGAGGGCCTTTGTCTCGTGATATACTTTTGTTGACTTCTATATAGTTCTATGTGGGAAAGACTGTTTTTAACTCTGATGAGAGTGTTGCCTCAAACATGGTAGAAGCATGACATGGTAAAAGTATGACTGTAGCAGAAAACACAACTACTTAAAATGTATGTTGAGCAGTGCATAGAAGCGCTCACAGTCATGGGGCCTGGACTATGGTGCTGGCAGTCCTTCCATCTTTGTTTTCATAACAACGAGCACAGTTACACAGTGAACACCCTCACTCAGCCATTTTGCTAGAGGGGAAAAGCCTTTGAAGTATCCCTGTCTGATCTCTACAGGAGAGTTGGGGGGACCTCTGAGAGCTCAGTCCCAGAGACAACCTTTTTGCTCAGGTTGTTCTCTCCTTGAAAAGGAGCATACCTCAATTCCCATACAACTAAAGATCCCTGTTAAGAATATTGACAAATTGTGTGCTGCAGTTGTTACACATGGAGAAATTAAACTCAGTATTTTACCCAAGATCCTTGAAGTATCCCTAGATCATAAAGCAAACACTCAAGTTTATATTTATTGTTTTTCCCCTGTATTGCTTTGCTATTTCAGGTGTCCTGGCATACTCTAGTTTCTCCTCTCCCTTTATGACTAATCTGTGATGAAGATGTTGTATTTGCAAGGAGAGAAGCAGTTCTGTAGTGAAAAAGGCCTTGCCAAGTGAGTCAGGAGAGAACACAATGCCTCAACACTTCTTGTCTGTCACTCACCTGCACTCCTACAAAGCAAGCAATTCAATGAATATCAATTTGTATTTTCCTATTAAAACTTTCCAGCTTAAAGGGCTAAGTTCTTTCTCCTACTGATATTCTTATTATGGGAAGTTTGAGGTCAAGGTCTAATTCTGTTTCTGCCTCAGCCTCAGTCTCATACCCAAAGCCACTTAAAATTGCCAGATAACTTCAGATTCAACTGTTGGCTGAAGACCTTCATTGGACCCAAATGATTTCTCTCCCTGCAGAATGCCACTATAATTACTAAAAATTTTGCTGAATAAACGGAGAAATAAAAGATACAGCTACTTAGCATACATTAAGTCTAGGCTCTACAATAAAGGGCATAATAAAAGTCAAGGTAAGAGGTTAGAAAAATGGATGAATAAAACCCAGGAAGCAATGGAGCTTAAAGTCAGAAGTTATGCTGATGTGGAAAATTAAGCAGGATTAACATCAGGCTTAATCATTATTAATGCAATACTAAGTCTTCATTTTCCATTCCTGTCTAGACTTGCATTTGGCAAAATACTCTTGAAAAATAAACACTGTTATCCTTTGTAGTGAGATTTATCTTTTAAGACTTTTCTACAAAAGCTGTTGCAATGTCTGAGGCTAGAAACTTCAGGCTGCTGTATCTACCTCTTCACCACTGAATTTCTCTCATTTTGCAGATGTCCTTGGAAATCTACCGTCCTTTCTGTCAGAAGCCTCTTACATAGGAGATGGACAACTAATGAGGCAGGGGAAGGCACCAGAATGGTGCCACAGGATTGAATATGTACTGTGAGCCTGTGAAAGCTTCGTCCTCTGCTCTTCAGCCAACTCCTAGCTCTACTTGCAGGGCTTGCCTGCAGCTCACTGCCAGCCAGCATCATGCCTCTCCACCTTGCACATCACAAGAGGACTGAATCAAACAAGTAATGTCTACAGTTAATATTTTCAGCAAATAGATGAACAGCGTACTGCTCTGTATGTCATCCACAAGTGGCACATCATGAAAGAGTCACTACCAAGGTCCCAAAATATGTATCTCTCTAGCTGCTCTCCTTTACCAGATGAGGCCACTTAACTGCTGCTTTAAAGCGCTTACACTAACACTTCTCTGTGGGTGGCAGGAGCAGCATGCCAGCTGAGCAGCTGCTGCTTGTCCCAACTTTCAGGACACCCCTAATGATTATGGGACTGTAGCTGGAAATCCCAAAGCTATCTTCCAGTTCCACTTTCACAGCCCACAACCCACTTTGTAAAAATACTAGAGTCCCAAGAAGCATTAAAAAATATTCACCTTCTCTAACAGAGGATGAAAATACAGAGTGAGAAGCACTTCTTTTTTATCTTGTAGCTTTTTAAAATACTGCTTAGTAGTCAGAAATCAAATTGCTACCTTGGCTTCATCATTGAGGCCATGGTGTAGTTCTTCCCTCACAATCAGATGCTTGTGGAGCACTAGTTGTATCAGCAGCTCATGACCTTGCTGCACAGTTTTGTGTTCTCCTGGGTTGCTTTAGTAAACATAATTTGTGGTCTTAAGCCACATTTTATGTCTTTTCAGTGCTGCATATGAATGACAGTCTTTGAACTTCAAGCAGGATGTTTGAAGTTGGATTTTATAGGGAATCAGGTGTTCCTTTGGTACCCGGAAACTACTTTGGGGAAATAACTATTGTCACTCCAAAGGCACACTGAAGTAGTCCAAATTAAAAGCAGAGTGATAGTGGAACCTCAGACTGCAGGTCATTATGTGGGTGGCTAGTGATTTGATGAATTTTCCTTCCATAGGAATATTCGTATAAGAAAAATTATAAAAGGAATCTTTATATTAGTAAAATGAGGGCATTTCTGCTGTGCTTTACAACTTTGGGTTATCTCAAAAATATATTACTTTACATGACATTATTTAGCTTTTGTTACTCTCTGATTCAAAGTCTTTTGTCTTATTTGAGTATTGCAGCATCTTTACAACTGCAAACCACGGTTGCTCAGAGACTCACTCTTTCTCTGCTTTATCTGATGTTTTAGACTTGCCCTCAGACTTATATGCTTCATACCCTATCATTACTCTGTGTCTTCCCTGTCTTTTAACATTGAAAGCCAGTTGCCACTACTAATTGGTTTCTTCAAATGCACCCTGCTAATATTTTCAAATACCATCTTGTGTGATCTTCCCCATTCTGGTCCTCATGTTTGGAGAATCTCCATAAAATCACCTGCAGTGAGGAAATGTTGAGTCTTTCAGGCTTCTGATGCAACCCATCTTTGTAAGAAGGCCTGCAAAAATCTATGTGAACTGTAAATTGTGATCATGGGACCTCTGCCAGGAGTATTTACTCATAATATGTTTGTTTTCCCTGTATCTGCCTGCTTTCCATATGCTTCACTTCTGAGTAGTGCCCAACATTTCCACCTCTATGTATAGTCCTTAACACAGTGGAGTTTCAGTTCATGACTAGAGGAGCTATGTGGCTATGTGCTGTACTACTACAAATAGCAAATGATACTTGTTATTTAGACATCCTGGCAAGCAAGACTGAAAATTTCTCAGGCCAGGATCTGTCTTTTGTGCAGTACCTAGAATCACTTGCTTTTGAAAGATGATCAGAAACCTCTGAGTATTTTGTCCATCATTAGTATGAATGCAGTAGTTTAAATGATTAATATCTATATTAGCTTACCCAAAATAGTGAAGTTTCTGCTCTGACTACTTGTTTTGTCACTCTTGGGACTTTTCTTTCTGCCTCCTCCATCCCATCCATGCTTTCTGAGCACCTTCTGTGTAAAATTGCAGTGGGAGGAACAGCCTGGAGTAGCTGTTAGCTGGTTTCACAGAGCTCCTGCCAGTTTTCCTTCTCAGAGTTAGAACTTTACTTTAGTTACTGTACTGGTTTTGTTTTCTTTTGGGGGATATTTTGAGATACGATATTTTTCCTGCATGGAAAAATTTGTTTGAATACAAACTGGAGCTATCTGTAGTGTGTATGGTAGAAGAAGGACAGGGGAAGGAAACAAGGGGCATAAATCCAGCTCCTTGCTTCTGACCTCAAGGGGAGTGGAGAGGCTCCACTGGACACGAAGACAGTGTCTCTCCTTCTTAAGTGCCCACTAGCCCTCAGCAAACACAGAACTCAGCAGCTATAACTCTAGCAGCTTCACTTGTTGGCAGATGCTAACGAGAAGGCTGGCAATACTTGGCAGCTGCCAGTGGCAGTGGTTCCAGAGGCAGCTTGCTAGATTTGGCACACTTGCAGCATCAGCCAAATCACAATCAGCCCTGTTGCATTCCCATGGGTATTCTGAATATACATTTCTGTGTTTTTCTACTGAGGTGTGGCATGCTATCCTACTTTGAACCTGGAGTGTTTCTATCTTTGGTCATTTTTTCTTTATATCATGTTGCATCCAGAGATCAGCCCAGTCCTTTAAGGTGCTGCTAAGCACACCCACTCTGCTATGTACAGCCCCAGAAGGAGGACAAAGTTCAATTGTGTTCTGAGCAAGGCCCAGGCTCAACACTGGCTGATATACCAGGCCCTCCAAGCCTGTGGTGCTAAAACTTGAATAGGATAAGACCTGATTTTGCCTTTGCCTTGGTTATTTGTTCAAGAGCAAGGATTTATGGCAGTGAGCTGAAACAAGAACCTGACTGGCAGTGACTGTTTGGTTTAGCAAAATCGGATCTTTTCCCTGTCAGTGTAGCTATACTGGCTTGAGGTTGTGGGCAATAGCTCTAGGTCATTTTTGCACAGGAAATAGCTTTGTTTTGGCATTTGTTTGTGAGCTTTCTGTCTGAACAATAAAACTCTAAAGGATTGTGATGATGATACTTTTTTGAGCAAGGGAGGTGGGGAGATATTTTCTAAATATACGTGCTTACTTTATCTCTTCCCCTACAGTTACAGTTCCTGATCAGCTTTGACTGGGAAGTAGATGACCTGCCAGTCTGCCAGAGGTGAAATTGGGTCACTTTGAGACTCAGCTTCCCATGGCAGGATGCCACATTTAGCAAGCTTGGAATTCAGTGCATGGAGGGAAGTCCACGCTTTGTTTAGGCCATCTGAGGACCTTTGCTGTACTCATTTAGAAATGAAGTCTTGCTGCAGCAAAAGGAGTTTATGTCACTTGGTCCTAGAACAGCCATGTGTTCTGTTCCCAAAGTGTTGGATGGTGACTGTACATACACACGTGCTACTGATGTGCTTGGCACCATTCAGTGTGGACACAGTGTTGCAAAGTATGGTACTTTCCAGACTTTGTACTTCCTAGGTTAAAAAGGGTCTGGACTGCTCTCTGTGGCTGGGAAAGATGCAAAATATGGCCAGTCCACCTGGAGTTTGTGTTTGCTAAGTTTTAGAGTATGCTTTATTCATTTGTGTATAAATGGCAGAATGCCCATATTCCACTGAAAAGCTTTGGAAATCACTTACAATGTTGTCCCTCCAGAAGCTGATAAGCATAGATCCAATTTAGGGAAATACTGTGTCAGCTTCCCATAGTAAATAAGCAATTGCATTTTCTCTGTTTTCTTCAGACACCAGGTTCTCAAGGTGTTCGGAGTGAAGAGACCTTGACCCTATTTAACTATTCAGGAGTTGTTGAAACTTCTTTAAATCTGTATACAATAGTGCAGCAGTGTGTGTGTGTGAGGAATAAGAAGAGAAGCTTCTCTTAGCAAAAGAAACTTTCTGCCCTTACTTTGCTCCAAAGTCTGTATCTACTTTCCCAATCTGATAATTTGCAGCCAACACATTAGCATAAGCCTCACAATCCAGGCATTTTTCATGACATTTCCACTGCAGTTTCAGTTCTGCAGGTCAGGGAGGGCCATAGTGTGGAGAAGTATCTCCATAAGAACGGGCATGTGAGCAAACTCAGACTTGGCGGCGCCAGCAAGGATGGCTACAGGGAATACGTAAACAAGGACACACAAGGACGGCTACAGGGAAGACGTAAACAAGGACACACGGGGACAGCCACGTGCAGCACGTGACACAGGAGTGAAGCAGCAAGAAAATGGAGGCAGAAGGTGGAACCAAGGGAGGCGCCTTGAGAGCAGTACCTGGCCAATCAAGAGATGTTGCTTAGCGCCTGGCAGAGTTTGTTACCAATCAGAGTCGTGCTTCCAGCGCGCGGTCAGCGCTGGTGGGTATATAATGAGTGAGCTTCGGGCAATAAACGGCAATGCTTGGATTACGTTAGTCCGTGTACACGTTGTCCATTGATCTCCTGCCGCAAGTGGCGCCCGAACAGGGACCCTCCTGCTGTTGCTTCGCAGAAGTGTATGAAGACAGCTGGAAGGAGAGGGTAG
>VYZX01018174.1:20371-40014 GCA_013401335.1 Brachypteracias leptosomus
AAGGATGGCTACAGGGAAGACGTAAACAAGGACACACGGGGACAGCCACGTGCGGCACGTGACACGGGAGTGAAGCAGCAAGAAAATGGAGGCAGAAGGTGGAACCAAGGGAGGCGCCTTGAGAGCAGTACCTGGCCAATCAAGAGATGTTGCTTAGCGCCTGGCAGAGTTTGTTACCAATCAGAGTTGTGCTTCCAGCGCACGGTTAGCACTGGTGGGTATATAATGAGTGAGCTTCAGGCAATAAATGGCAATGCTTGGATTATATTAGTCCGTGTACGTGTTGTCCATTGATCTCCCGCTGCACCATAGCACTTTGTACAGACTAGCCCTGTCAGCATCTGCTGTGTCTTTCAGCTACGAACTGGCCCTTCCTATCTTTCCAGCAGGGTTATGCTGCAAGGGGCTGTGACAGTGCTGGTACGTGGGAATCATGGGCTGCACCTCTGCTTTATTCCTTGCAGGAAGAGCACTGCCTTTCCCTGAGCCCTCGCATGGCTATCCAACCACATGATGGGTAGGATGTTCATTGCCACACACAGGGCAATTGAGCCCTGCACACACCATCTTTTTCTGGTTCTCCAGACCATACCCCATGTCTGCTGATTCCATCCAGATTCATCTTGTTCCCAGCACCAGAATGGTTCTGTGGAAAAAATAAGTAAAGACATAATTAGCAAGACTTAACATTAGGCTTTTAGAGACAGTTTTGGACAAAAGTTACAAATAAGATAAATATAAAAATGTATTTTTTACTTGTACTTAACAACGACATTCATTTTTAGCTATTTTCTATACCTGTCACCTACATTCTTCTGGCATGTCCTAGCTGCAAAAACTAGGGCTTCAGACATTTCCTAGCACTTCCAGATGGCTCCTTAAGTTTTATATGACTCTACCTACCCCCTCTGACATTTCTTTCTAGTTAAGATTTGAGTACAAATGGAAATATTCCAGATGGCTTTAGCTGAAGCCAAGTGTCTTCAGTACTTCAGAGCTGCTTAGACAGCCCACTAACTAATTGTCCCTTCTCAGTCTGTTCATGTTAGATTCCTCAGACTTCTTTCAGGGTTACACAAATGTTCTTCTGTGATATACAGTATCTGTAAGTTATACTTTGATCAGTGACATCCATATCCCCAGTTCCTTTAAAGGACTACGTATAACCCATTTAATAATAGGATGAATAGCAGTCCCACCAAGAGATTTGCTTTGCACAAACATGTCTGTCAGCTTTCTCCTCCTCTTCTCAAAATCCCTGTGGTTCTTGTGTAGCATGTAGGTTTTTAAGAATTATAGATAGTGCTCATTGTAGTGGGTCTGTCTGAGCTGATTTTCCCCATACAGCCTTCATGCTGCAGTCCAGAAGGTGTTGATAACACACAGCCTTGTTTTGACGGGGTGTGTGTGTGGGGGGGCAAGATTTGGGAGGGGATACAACCCGGACAGCCCACCCGAGCTGACCAATAGGATATTCCATACCATATGACGTCAGCTCAACTATAAAGGGAGGAGGACGGGGGGATTCTGGGAAGACATTTGTCCTCCGAGCAACCGGTACGCGTTCTGGAGCCCTGCTTCCCGGGACAGGCCCGACACCGCCTGTGGATGGGAAGTAGAGAGTAACGGCTTTGTTGCTTTTGCTTCGCGCGCGCGCGACCTTGCTTTCTCTGCTGTTTATTAAACTGCTTCTTATCATAACCCACAGGTTTTCCTTTTCCATCTTACTTTTCTCCCCGCTTGCCTTGCCGACGGAGGTTTTGGTGGGGGGCGAGGGGAGTGATAGAGGGACTAGGGGTGGGCACCGGGCACCCAGCCAAGGTAAACCCACCACACTCATGTAAACCAAGGTCTGTTTCCAAGATTTCCAAGTCTGGCTTCTTGTAGTGAATGATGTAATCTGCATATGATTAATTATTGGAAAAGCAACTCTGGAGATATGGATTTAGAGTGATTTATGTTGAAGACTGTCTAAGATTTTTATTGTTTTATTCTCTTTACTTTTGCTACTGCAGCGGTGTTTCCTCTGTCTTTTCATATGCTTTTCCATGGAATTCTTAAGTATGAACATAATGAAATGAGCACAATGGTCTGTAAAACTGTAAACCCAGCATCTTCCTAGCAAAAAAGGAGCTAATTCCCAAGCAAGGGAAGCAACTGAATGCTTCAAATCCTTTGTTCACACTGCTACCTATGGAGCGTAGAGTGGCTTGCCTCATTAGACTTCAAAGCATGACACAGAGTATAGGAGATAAAAATATCAGCAAAATAAGCTTTGCTAATGGCATGTTTTTCATATTTAAAAAACAGGTTTGTACTCTACAAGAGATTTAGTCAGGAGAGAGTATCAAAGTTCATGCAACTAGAAATTAGCATTCAATTTGTCTGTTAAAGGATAAAGACCTCTGGCTAGTTAGGGCTTTAAAAGTTACAGTCTCACAGAAAAACACAGAAAGGAGAACAAACTCTTTTAGGGCTTAGACCTGAAAGTGCATAAAGCAGAAATCACTGCTAAAATGTCAGAAAACAGAAATAAAAATCTCTTACAACCTTTCAGGTGAAGTTGACATATGCCTTTTTTACCCTACATAAAAAGGGTAGCGTAATTATATTACCCTGTAGTAGCTGAATGCGTGCTATTAGAGATAAAACATTCATCAGCTGCTTTTATTAAAGATATTGTTATCATTTTGTTAATTAGATGTATTATTACATGAAGATGATTGTACCACTTCATATTCCTGGAAAAAAAAATATTTAGATAGGCATGAGAAGCTACACACTGGCTGGCAAAAGAAAATGATCATGGGATGAAGCCAAAGGTGAGAAAAGATGGAGCTGATGAAAAAAAGTCAGGAAAATCATGTTCACTTGTACATGCTGACTTCCAGAGGAATATAATCTGTGATTCCCAAGTTTTCTTATTCCCTGTCAACAAATTTCTATACTGGTATGCCTTTGTCCCTACTAGAGCTGGTTTTCTAACAAACAAGTTAATGCTGCTGTTACTCCATTGTTTCTCGTGCAGCTCAACTGGCAGATGTCTGTGTGGTGGATTGAAAATTTCCAGCTCTGTTCATGAGCTTTCTAAGTATCGATACAATTACACTAGAGAGAGCTTCTGTTTTGAATTTGCTGTTCCTTAAGTTCAGGTCATTACATTGATATTCGTAGGAATATATAATCATACCAAAAAGCAGTCTTTAAAAAGGGTTATTGAGGTGTCAAAGTCCACTACTTAAGAAATGTTGAGAAATTAAGCAGCACAGTGGCACCATATTACAGCTCGCATCACATTGCAAATGTATCTGGTAGTAGTGGAACTTAAAAGGTGTTTCACATAAGTTCCGGCACAACGAGATCTAAACTCCCAAGAAAAATTTTCTAAAGGCTTGTGAAGCTGTCCAGCACCCTAATTCTCCTTCTGACCTCTGGACTTGGACTGGTAGACCTTTTCCCAAACCTGGTGTCACAGCACCTTTTAGTGTACCTGGAACTTTTGTTGTGAAATGTAAGAAAGGTTCCTAAAGATATGAAGGAAATCTACTGTATTAATTGAAGAGAGTCTACAAGCAGAGCTCTGTGAAGCTTTATGTAAAAGCCTTGCAAGTGAGCTAGAAATCAGACTGAACTGTGCCTCTGGCAATGGGAGCAGGGGGAAAAACAACTCTTGACCTGATTTTCTCTCCCTCTCCTGTTACCTTACAGCCATGCAGAAGCCAGGTAGACTGTGAGTGTGTACAGACTAGGTGGGAAAGGAGTACTCCTTTTGAGCCAAATGTTCTCAAAGCTTGACAACAGACTTTGCCAGAAATTTTGCTTTTCTTATACAAGAACCAGGTGTGGCTTATGATACAGTGATAAAATCTTTGATTAGACAAAATGTGACGAAAGCTCTGCATACACTGGAATAAAGCTGAATAATCTCGGCCTCTGAAACAACCTAGTTTGCTGCCTAGGAGATAGGGAAAAGACGAAAGGCTGTTACAGAAGGCAGCAGATGTTTTTCTTATCTATATATCCTTTAGATGGCCTCATTACAGTAGTCTCTGAGTATATTGTTCTTCTTCCTGAAGAGTCTCAGGAGGTAAGGAAGTGATATTTTACCCATTTTCAAGGAGAATTAAGGCACAGGGGATAAACAACATGTATGGCTTTGTAGGAGGCTGAGTCCAGCTGCTCAGCTTCTATTAATCTATCTATGGATCTTCCTTCGGTTGTGTTTGCTTCTCGTATGTCCAACTCCATGTATAGTTTTAAGCATCTGCAAGGAGGTTGCCTTCTTTTGTGTGTATAACTACATTTATCTAAAATACAAGATTCTTCAAGCAAAAACAATCAAAAGGGAGGAAACAGAAGAATTAAGTATGTACAATTTTATTTTGATGATTATGAAAGTCCAATTGCATAAACAAGAATTATTCCTTCTCCAGATCCAGCATTAATGATAGCAGTAATGATACATGATGATTGTTGTACTGGAATGTGCTGTGTTTCTATTCACTCTGAGCTCTATATTTTACAACTCATATTCCAATTTCTATACTAAGCACAAACTATTACATTCTTTGTGGACTTTCCTCTGCTTTCATCACTAGAGTGCTCCACCATGGAGGAAGATCGACCCAGACATGCCCCCTAGGTTTCAGTTCCTGACCATGAGTAACCTGTGGCTCATTTCTCATAGACTTCATCTCCTCTCTCCAACTTCCATGTCATACCTTTAGGGTCTCAAGCAAGCAAACAGAAAATGAGGAACATGATTTGTGGTTGTGAGTGAAAGTTTTAGCCTATATGATATCTGAAGGACATCTGCACCATTCAGAGGGATGCAGTCTTTGAACAAGGGATTTCAGCAGAATGTTGCAGTTTAAATCCCAAACTACAGTTCTGAAACCTCCTAATGTGGTTGCCATCCAACTTTTCACTGCCAAACTGCCATAGGTGGTTTATCACACTAGAGGCTGAGGGTCACTGTGGGTTGTACATCTGTATATGCCTCAGCTATGGCAAAGAGCAGTTTGTTACCTGGCTTATTCCTGAGCTGGTCTGGCATCTAGAAATGGGATTGTGGCAGTTAGCTTAGTTCTCTTGATAACTGGTAATTGGTAGACTCTCCTTCTCAGCAGCATGTGTGATGTGTTACCTCAAAGCCAAGTAAACCGTCTGAGAAACTGGAGCCCAGAATTCCTTGTTAGCCCAAGTGGTAGTAATTTAAAATTAAATGTTACAATTTTTCAGACCTGCTGTATACAGGGTAATGGACTTGGTGTCCCTGGGATGCAAGATGATAGGAATGTCCCTGAGGTTATGGGTTAGCCTTAATAGTTTCCAACCTCTTGTTTCATCTGAACAATCAACTCCACTATGGGTGTCTGTTTCTTGCTCCCTTGAGTACATGAGCAAACAAGGTCAGATGACAGCAAGTCTCCAAATACTTTTGTATTCCCCCGCTCCCAAAAAACTGTGGATGTAAAACTGACAAAAAAAGCAGGAGCACAAAGGTAACCAGCCTGAAACCCTGCCTGTGTTTGGAGAAAAATGTTTGAGCTCTGTCTTGGCCAGCTCTAATCTAATTAGAGGGAGGATGCTGCTCTTGTTGTCTTTGGATGCCTTTTATAGCTAAGGTTGGGGTGAGGGAAGGTTAAAGCTGAAGTAGTGTAAATTATATAACAGTATTTAATCTTGGGATCTTAAAAATATTATTAGATGACCATCCTTCTGTGATAAGAATCTGTTCAAACAGTACTATTTGTTGAAATAATTTTTGTCTATTTTCACTGGGTGTGCTTTCTGAAGTAAGAATTTCAGAAAGCTTTAATATGAAGCTCATAAATAGCAAAGAGTTGAGCTGTTGTCTTTGATATAATCCCAGATTTTATTTGTTTGTACATTAGCATTAAAAAAATGGAAAAACAAGTTCTGTACAGGAAAGCATCCACTTATAATTCTATTCATAAATATTCAAAATATCACTTTATATTAAATAATTAAAGTGTCTGAAATAAAGCCACTGGGAGGGTTTCAACACCATTTTTATATGTCTCACGTCATGGTAGAACTCTGTAACTAGTGGCAACTTGGACTGAGACTAAGTTACAACATTCAGAGCCGTTGTATTTCACATTTAGTACTCCTGAGAGGGGCCACATGCCTGCCCCAGTGCGTGACTTCCATTGACAGGATCCAAGTATGCAGGGCAGCAAATGCTGGATTGCCCCATTCTGGCCCAACTCCCATTTTTGTTATTAGCTACAAATTGAAGCTGAGAGTGAGAATGTGTGTTAAGATGGCAAATACTTGACAACATTCTTCTCCCTAAGCTAAATTAATATTGAACAACATGAAACTCCTTGAATGAGTCAACCAATGAGTCAGCAGAGTAGTTAGTGGCGAAAGTGCAAGCCTATGGCTGATAGACATGATTTAGCATCTAAAATCTGCAATCTGTTTTCTTTATGAAACTTTAGAGATCTCAGGAAAACAACTTAACATGATTGCCCAGGCTAGCAAGAAACCTTTTCCTTTATCACATAAAGACTCCTCTGTGTGAATTGAACCATAAAAGTGTATCCACAGAGAGCTGATCGACTGCTAGAAAAAGTTTACACATGCTTCATTTAATTATTTTTTTTTTCTATGAGATAAGAATATCTAGGTTTGAGTGAAATGATCGCACTGACACCAGCTAATGCAATTCACACTGCCTGGCTTCTACTCAGTATCAAATCCCAACAGGAACAGAAAACAAAGAGAGGATGACTGTGTAGTCAATGAATTTATTTTTTTTTTCAAAAAGAAAGCGTAAAACACTCTCTGAAAACAATGATCTGTTGTCTTTAAACGTGCCCTGTAAACAGTGCTCAGATAGATAGTGCCAAATGCATCTTATTAAGGTCTAATATTATACATTGACAATATCTGGGTGTAGCAGTTAAATAATGAAAATCATAACAATTTAAGATCAGTACTTTTTAAAAGGGACTTTTTAAACAGAGGGATACTTGTCCTAGGCTGTAACTTATGAGATTGGACTTTTGGTGTTTAAAATGGCAACTTCACACACGACGGAAAAAGTTTTCAACCAAAAACAGAGTTCAGAAATGCTCACCAGTGTTGGGCCAAAATATTCTATAATTAATCACTGTCTGAAAGGAAAACCTCAAACCCAGAAATGTTTTAGCTGGGGAATGTGGGTGTAGGCAGGTATCGAGAAGACAAAAGATCTTTCTGTTTTTCTTCCTTTTCTGATAAAAGATGGTTTTATACCAAAATTTTGACAAATATTTCTTGAAACTTGTCACAGAAATATACTCCTCAATAGGGAGAAATGTCACTGAACAGTCTAAAGAACAACAGCTTCCTTGAGTAGCCGGAGAAACTTGCATTACCTGTCCAGCTCCTTCGTGAACAAGCTTTCTTACTTAGACTGTGAATCTGTCTTGATCCTTTTGCTGGAGCTTCACATGGCAGTCGAGCTGATGTGTCTGGCATCAGCGATGCCCTGCTTTGTCATCTGTGGTAATGCTCTGTTTCAGGTTGCTCATAAGTAGGAGATAGGCCATACACATCCCTAGTGCTGCTAGAGCTGAAAACACGGTTGTGTTTGGGACCTCAGAGGTGCATTTGCCTGTGCTTATTCTCTCTTTGCTCTTCTGCACAACATCAAGACACTGCCTAAGCAGTTGTCAGTCTAAAGCTCTATGAAAATTATTTTTGGAACAGTTCTTATTGTGAGGGTGATCAAATACTGGAGCAGGTTGCCCAGGGAAGTTGTGGAGTCTCCATCCTTGAAGATATTCAAAACATGACTAAACAAAAATCTTCTGTAGCTGACCCTACTCTAAGCATAGTGGGTAAGCTAGACAATCTCCTCAGGTCCTGACCAATCTCAGCTGCTCTGTGTTTCTATGAAGTACTAATGGTCCTGGGTAGCAGTTTTTCCTACAATAGCTCCAAGATCATCTAATTGTTCCTCCATTCAGCAGGGTAGTGGGCCTGCTATCTCACTACGCACTGTATAGAGCATCCCAAGAATTAGTGTTAAATATCAGACCTTCGATCCCTGCTAAAGCTAAAGTTCCATGGATTTTATTTTAACAGAAAACTAATTTACTGTTTGTGTTTGTGGAGCTCTCAGGGTATCATTATGAGGACCTAATCATGACAGATAGTGTTCAAATATAGAGCCAAAAGAGGCTGCTTGCCTCTCAAAAAGTGCTGCTCAAGCATAAACCAGAGAAAGATGAACGAGAAATGCATGGATAAAACAAGAAGATATTTAGTTAGCAGCATTAGGAATCTAACCATTATCAAATTTTTGTAGGCATCTTGGGAATTTAGGGAACATTTCCTGAGCACGGGGGAAAGAGAACAGCATGGAAGAAAGCACAGTAGTTCTTGTCTGAAAATGTAGCAAATGAGTGTTGGTGACCAGGAGCTGGTTCAGTAATTTAAGTGAGCAGAAGTGAATGATTGGATGAGCATATGAGAAGAGGGTCAGTGCAAGAATAAGGCAAATACCAAGGGCAAAGAAGCAAACAACGTTAGATACGAAATTAATATGAAATATGGGTTTATGCCAAAGGGAGCGAAATGAAGAGGAAAATGGTGGTCATAGCTGAAGAGGGGTGGTAGTGAGCAGAAATGGGAGACTGAGACAGCTATGAAAAGAAGGAGAGAAGAGATGAAGAAAAACCTTTTCTTCTTATGTTTAAAAACTGATGTGGTAGTCATGATCCCAGAACCATCCCTCCAGCAGCTAGAGAGCACTGTTCCAGTGAGAGTGCATAGCCACATCCCTGTGGGCCATGCAGAGCTCCCTTGCTGGGAGAGAGAGAGATGGCTGAGTCAGGAGCACACCATGCCTGGCCTTGCAGGCATGTGACATGTGGCTTCAGGTCTTTGTCCTTTTTGGGGGAAAATAAGACAAATATTTTACTAGCCAAATGTCATAGTAGTTAACTAATTTTCCCACTTATATTGCTAAGCATTGGCTAGAAAATATCCCATACCCATGTCACTTATCCAGAAGACAGGCAAGAGGTCAAACATATGAGAAGGACACCTGAGGTGAATATGTGCAAGCTGTTTACGAAGATGGACTGTTTAAGAAGAACCAATGAAGTAGACTATACATATATGTAAAATACACTCTATGTCAAAGATGGTTATTGACCGTATTTGTATTAATATTACAGTGCTATCTAAAATAATAGAGTTCCTGAGGCATTAGTGCTGGTGGTAGGATAAATGGGGTCACTGTATGAGCTCGTCTGTATGGCTGCCATTTTCTGAACTTACCACAGACATTGCTGCCCATGTCCTGTGTTGCTCTGTTCCTATCCTCACTGTACAGCTGAAGTGCCTGGATTTGCCTGAGGGAACACAAGGAATGGGGCAGCTGGGAGAGACACAACTCCTCTCTGCTTTTCGGACCCAGAGATTTGATGCTGGGTCCACATTTTGTTTCAGCTGCAACACCAGGTCCCAAAACCTTTTAGCTTTAGAGATGTCTGAAATGTTATCCCATTAATCATTGCTTTCCTTCCCATCTCCTCATTTTATTAATGTTTTTCAGTAAGAGCTGTGGCACTTACTGGCTCCTGCACTTGGTGGTGAGCATGCAGATCAAGCTTTATTTGGTTTTGGAGCAGTTGGATCTCACCACTGTTCTTTTTTCAATGGGGCACCGTCTCCTCCAGTGCTCCCTAGGTAGCACATGTCATGGAAGTGCTGTGGGTTTATGTTTTCACATCTTCTGTGATGGGCTTCAATAGAAGTGTTGATGCTGCTTGGCACTGTTATGGCAACCGCAGGGGAGTTGCAGGCAGCACTGGGGAAGGCTGGAGCAGCGGAGGTCTGCGATCGCTATGGAAACACACAGCCCCTAACCTCCTCAGGGAAGCCAATCTATGACGTCCTCACTCCTTCGTCTCTAAACACCTGGATAGAAGTGGGTGCATGAGGTGACCGTGCCTGTAAGAAACACCCGCAGGTTCTCACCGGCCTGAAGACTTGGGGTCTGGCCCTCTGCTCCCTTTGGGTCCTTTTCTGAGGAGCCCCTGGTGCTGTGGTGTCAGGCTTGCAGGGCCGCGTCCTAGACTATCCTAGGTGAAGACATAGCGAGACAGGGGCACCTGCCTTGTCCTTACCTACAGATGCATCACCAACAGCTGTGAAATCCTGTTTCCACCAGGTAGGGTCCCATGAAACCATCATTTCATCCTTCCTTATTGCCTTTGGCCACATAATGTGTCTCCCCATGCTCAGCAAAGCCTGCAGTACTGCTCCTCATGGCCTCTGAAAGTCTACTGTTCCATGAAAAATATCTTCTGCTGGAATATTACACTATTGGTCTCCAGAGGAAACTTGTGACTTTTCTTGAAAGAAGATTTCTAGAACTTTTCTATGTGGCTGAAAAAAACCCCAAACAATAAAAGCCAACAACAACCTCCATAACAAAAAACCAAACAAAACTAAGAAGAACTAATTAAAAATAGTTAGAAATTGCTAGCTTCAGCAGAGCACTGGAGAAGATGGAGAAGGCCAGGGCACTGAAACCAGAGTCAGCACCATGCTCTCCAGGCCTGTGGAGTCTAATGGGAATTTTTTCACCCTTAACAGTTGAGAAGATGATGAACAAGCAAGGGAAATACACATATTTCTCTTAGTTTAGACTTAATTAAAACATCTCCCATTATTCCTTTAGCTGTTTCATGTTTTATTATGTTTTAAAAGGCCTTTAAAATTGTCTCCATGTCTGTGCAGGCATTAATGTGCTTTTCTGGACAATATTGCACATTTGGACAACATCCATTAATGATGTCAATTTGAACACTCTTTATCTTAAAAGACTAAGTTATTCCAGTTGATAAAGTTTTAATGGGGAAATAAAAGCTGAGTATTTTAGATTCTCACGAGGGTGTTCAGCCTGGAGAAGAGAAGGCTCCAAGGGGACCTTATAGTGACCTACCAGTATCTGAAGGGGGCCTACGTAAAGGCGGGGGAAGGTCTATTCAAAAGGGTTTGTAATGATAGGACCAGGAGTAACTGTTTTAAGCTGGGAAAGGATAGATTTAGATTGGATATTAGGAAAAAGTTCTTTAACATGAGGGCGATAGATCACTGGAATGGGCTGCCCAGGGAGGTGGTGGAGGCCTCATCCCTGGAGTCATTCAAGGTCAGGCTTGATGGGGCCTGACCTAGGTAGAGAGGTCCCTACTTGTGTAGGGAGGTTGAACCAGATGACCTCTAGAGGTCCCTTCCAGCCTAAAACATTCTGTGATTCTATGATTCTATTACAATAAAATTCTGCTCTGTTGTATGTTAATTCTCCATGTTAAGGGTTTTGATCCTTCTAACACCTTGTGTGCTAGCAAACCCATGCATATGAGTAACATCTTTGACTTACACAGATGCATTTGTGCAGGAACAACTTTGAAGTTCTAGCTAATATTTTTCTATGGTGACATTTGGCTTGATCATCAATTATGAAGTACTTTTAAGACCATCTCAAGAATGATGGATTTTCCTAGGGGACCTGAATCTACCATACTCCAGGTGCTAGGTACCTGTCTCCACACTCAGTTTTATTCCTTCTCCCTGCTGGCCAAGTAGTCCACTGTTTTTAATTACACATATTTTATAGTCATTTGGTTTTAAACTACATCCCTTTTTCTCCCATGATATAGAAATAAAGAGAGGTAATATTTATGAATTACACCACAGAGAGCAGAACACTGTGCTAGAGCACAGCAGAGGAGAATACAAGGTGGGACAGCAAAGTGGAGAAGCAAAGCATATAGAATAGAATAAAAAACCTCTGGAGGGTCAGAAGAGTGTCTTCTCTCCTGTACACTGCAACTCACAGTGAGGAGACACTAATACCAGAGGTCCTCTGCACTACAGATGACGTTTTTAATTCACTGTCCAGTAAGTTCTCATAGAAAGCTAGATGTCTGGAAGATATTATATTCCTGTGGATTTTATAGAAACTGGTTGGTGGTTAGTGTGGTCCCCACTGCTGTCCCATTTAAGGTAGAGGATGAACTCAACATTTAGCCTCTGCCCTTGGCCTCCTGGCTGGCAGTTGAAAACCAGTCAGTGTTTATGCTACCCTTTGCCCATTTAAAAATTATGTGACTTGCAAACTAGACAGAAAATGCTTGAGAGAATATAAGAATAAATATAGGACTACTGGGAGGAGGGGAGCATATGTGGGATAAACTGGAGGTATAAGAGGATGAAGCTGGGACAAGGAGTGCAGTGAGGATGTGCATAGAAACCACAACTCTGTTTAAGTCAGCTTCCAAACTTCTGCTAATTACTTAGTGTGTATGTCTGAATATAAGGGGGGACAGAGAATGGAAATGTTACTTTTGTATATTTAATGGCTATTAAAAATAGTTGTAGCTTCCAAAAGGATACTGCTTTTTGGAAGATTGAGTAATGAGACCTAAGATTTTTGCAATAAGAATCTTTCCAATAGGTTCCTCTGGCTTAGGTTTGTTAGATTTTTAACATCATTTCTCTCTGCTGTGTTAGAGGTCCCTGCTTTTAGAAGCTCATGACTGAAAAAACAGATATTGCACTAAGATACAATGAAAGAAATAGAGAAAACAAATGATACAAATTTCTTTTTTTTTCATCATTTGCCAAGCATGTAAAATCAAGGTTCTTCAGCTGTGAGTGACTTGGAATGCTTGTTAACGATAGAAGATGTAAGCTTGTTGAACTCCCAACCCTACTTCTCTCATAGATTTAAAGTTCATCCACCATTTAAAAATGAGTGTACATGTTACTGTGTCTATTCTAAAAAACAGTTAAAGAACAGAGTACTTGGGACCTTTGCTTTCTCTTTGTGCTGCCTGCAAACAGCACTAGAAAGTTAAATGAGGCTGTTGGGTTTTCACCAGTTTTAAAGGTCACCATTGTACCGTATATTCTTTCGATGAATCATGAAATTCATTGTAACTGTCTCTTTCTTGCTCTGTGTTTTCCAAAGTATTGCTGAGCCTGAGCCACATCCCTCAATTCCCTAGACTAATATAATTGTGTTTTGGCCATATACTCTTCTCTATAGCAGATTGATTTTATACAGCTCTGTTCAACAAAATTTATCTTACTCATTTCAATACAGACAGGTCTGGAAGAGCTGTTGAACAGTAATGGGATGGCACACAAGGTAACCGTCTACCGCCAAGTTGGAAACCACTGGGACTTTATGGGATTTGTGAGGTCAATTGCTGAGCAGATCTGAAAGTCAGAGCATGTATTTAGTACTTAAAGATATTTTAAAATGTTTGGCCTGAGGACTCCATGTTTAAAAATGTTAGCCGATATACACATAATCATGTAGGAATGGAAAGAATGCATTCTAACAAATCTTTAATCTCTGCAAAAAACAATGGTGCCAAAAAGATTTCTATGTGATCCAAATTCAGTTCGTTCTTGAAAAGCTGTCTGGAAGAAGGGCATATGAGACAAGAGTTCACACACATATCTCAGGTTTAAATAACCAGTTCTGATTGAAAGGTCTTATGGTAATTTACTTACAAAGTCTTTGACATATATAGCAGTTTTCAACTGGTGATGTGCTCATAATAAAGCAAGGAGGTAAAGAACATGCATGGATATGTTGTTTTTGGGGAACCAAGCCATCTATATTTGGATCCTTGGGAGTTTTCAGTGTACATTTCCCATGTGTGTCTGCCTGGGACAAAAGCAATGAACCTTGTTTCCAGTTCTCAAACTAACTCACTCTATAAGAAGAAAAAGCAAACAAATGAGAGCTCTATTAGGTATGCAGATGCTGACAGCACCAAAACAGTTTTGGACGTTTGTCCAGTGTCAGAGGGATGGCCAGGTATTTTCAGCTACTTACTTCTTTCCTGGTTTTCTCTGCATCAGAAAAATTGGCAGAGAGAACAAACTTATTCAAGAATAAGTATGAAAGAGACTTTTTACTCCTCTTTTCCTCTTTCTACTGTAAGTGCACTTTATGGCCTTTTATTTCACACCATTCACACTGATTTTAAATATGGCACAGTCTCATCACACAGAAGATTAACTAAGTGTCCTTCATCCTATGTTTTTTCCAATCATAATGTTAAAATTTGGTATTTTTGTCTCACAGGCTTTTGTAGAAGTTGGAGTGTTCAGGTAAAGTTCAAGATTTTACATATCTTTCAATTTTTTTCAAGGAATTGATTTCCTTAATAACAGTTATTAGCTTTTCTGCCAGATGTCAAGGCAAATATGGATACACAAGATAATGACAGTGTAGTAGGTGCTTTCAGTGGCGTGGGCTGCTCTGTCCCTTTCTCTCCCAAAAGTGTTGAGTAAAACTTTTTCTGTCAGGGCATCTCAGACAAAACTTATATTCGGGTACCTAAGCACAAGTTTAAAAACTCAACTTTAATGTTTTATTCTAGCTTTCACTGGTATTACTCAAATGCCAGCCTGTTTCTTTTGGAGTGAATATGAAATGCAGTTATCAGCATGCATTGTTAAAGTCATCATAAAGTAACAAGCAGAACAAAGCCATACTGTGTAGTCCCAAGGAGAGAAATCTTTTCTTTACCCATAAAAAAACCTACAGAAAGGAAACCTGCAGGCAAATTTTCCACAACTGAATATGTGAAGAAAAGAAATCAGAAATCAAAAGATGGATAATGAAGAGACAGGACAAGAAGCTAACCAGCTCACACTAGTTCTCCTTTTGTTGGAGGTGTGAATTTGCAGAGCAGAAGTGGATCGCTGTTGCAAAACTCCCTTTTGATCTATTGAATATAGAATACAGTAGAGTAGGTATGGAAGAATTTACAAATTACAAAGCTTGAAGTAAGATTTAGGAACTCAAAAAACTATTAGTCCAAACAAGATATTAGTGGTTTATTGACAGGTAGTTTTGCCAGTGGGAATGGAAAAACTTCTATCTCAAAAAAGATGAATTAGAAAGTTCTGCAGCTGCAAAACACCCAACTTCTATAACAACAAATATTTTATTTCTAATTAACCATGAAAAACATGTTCATTTACTCTTGCTTACAACTGCAATTAGTCTTATTCTCTAGTTAATGTCTACAATGAAATTAGAATATGTCCTTTCTCTCACATCTTCGTTTCTAAAGGAAAAGATGCTTGACCAGTAGCAGACACCCAGATTAGCAATTAACTTTATTTAGCTATGTGCCAAGTTTAATGTGTACTGTCTATAAAAGCTCCTAAGTAATAGGTGCAGTAGAGTTTAATAAAGTACTGGTTACCAAATAAGCAGCAAAAATGTATAATCCCAAGTGTGAACAATACTTGAAAATTCCAGGGCAAAAATATTTATGTGAACAGTTTAATATAAAAATATCCTGAAGATAAACTAAATGAAATGTGCAGATCAAATTTGGGATGCAGAAATTGTTTCCTCCCATTTTGCAATATCAAGATATGGTATAAAGGATCTCTTCCCTTCCAGTTAATCTATTGCTCTAATCTCACTGGTTCAGTGAAAAAAGAAGCACATGCCCAATTCTGAACCACTTGAGTAGTTTCTATTTCAGAGGGACTATTCTCCTAAGAAGATTAAGCAGGAGCCAAATATCTCACTGAACTGGTCCATTTGGGCTTGCCTCCCTGCCCATTGGGGTCACTGAAAATCTAAACCCATGATTTTTTCCTTTTCTTTTTCTCCAAGGAACTTGAAACAAGATTTAGGTAGCTTTTAGGCCAACAAATTCAAAATTTGTAGTGCAAAAAATACTTATGCAGCAGTAGCTTTTTCTGGGGAGTAGCTAACCTCTATAATTTTTTACATTTCTTCCCCAAGACTTTCCCTGATGCCCAAAATTGCAGGTGTGGGTGCGCCCAGCTCAGATGATGCCTGGGCAGGTAGTTCCTACGCAAACACCAGCTGGGTGCAAGGGCAGGGTCATTTTGTAGCTTCTTTTCCCAGAGGGTTTGTCACCGTAGGAGTGCTCACCACCCCTTGACCAGACCTGATCCTTGGCAAAAAGCAAAAAAAATCTCTTTTCTTTTCAAAATGTGGCAGTAGTAATCCCCTTTTATCTGAGAGGTTATAGCTGGGATATAGTAGGTCTCCTAGCAACCTGAGAGTCAGCAAATCCACATTCTTTGCCCCGCCAGGAAGCTCAGTCTTCAGGCTTCACTAATTACTGCAGGCGATGTACATAGCTGCTGGGCACAGGGGCAACTGGTTATATGTGCTGGAGAATACTTCTAACCTGAACTTCATATGTAATTTTGCTCTGCCAAGATCATGGAAGTACAGAGCAAAAGTGCAAGCACAACCAAACCTTCTGTTCATTGAGTACTGCTGGAGACTTTTTCAGTTATTTATTCCTAAAATTGTCTGGAATAATTGAGGTGGGGTTTTTTGGAGGGGGTGACAGAGGTATGCTTTATAGTAATAAATCCTCATAGCCAAAACTACTAAGCTCTTCAAGGGAAGGATTAGTTCTTCTTTCAAATGCTGCTCCTTCACCTTCTGCCAAAAATAATTTTGGAAGCAGTATCCTAAGTGACCTTACATGAGGTACAAGCAACTTCAGATCTCATCTGGCATTAGACCAGGAGGCTGGGAGATGTGCAAAGTAGATTTGTAGCCTTAGTGTTTTGTGTATGTTAACAACTCTGGGTGGGTCCTGATGGCACACTGGGTTGGTTTGCACTCCATCAGCACATTGGCTGCCTGCAGAGGAAGGGGTGAAAGTTACTGGGACCTGCCAAGGGAGTGGGACCAGCCCCTGCCCACAGCCCACAGCCCCAGAGGTGACTGTGGAGAAGCCAGTAGAGGAGCTGGAGAAGCACCACATCGAGCAGGACACCCTCTGTTCTGGGGCTGCAGGAGGGGCAGGCAGCCAGCATGAAGCCAGCATCGATGGAGGTGGAAGGGAAGGCATCCTGGGGAGTCAAGAGGAACGGGCACAGTATGATCCCAAGCAGAAAGCTTTAGAGCTGGCCAAGAGCACTCCAGAAAGTGAGGGTACAATGAGCGGAAGAGAGATTTGTTTATAAACCTTTTTACTTCTGTTCCATCTCACCCAGTCACTTTGAATGTTTCTCTATTTATGAAGTATTTATATCCTAATAAGACCTGTCTTTTTGAGTTTAGAAGCCTTTTGATCTTTCTGGGAAGTTACTATAGTGAAAAGTAAATCCATTTGAAAGTGCTGGCTGGGTCCCATCACATTCCACTATCCCAAATTTTCAAATAATTTAATTTGGATGTTAATATTAAAACTTTGAATTTTGAACATATTTCTGTGGGAAATATTTATATTATTTTGGAGATAGTTTTGATGTTTCTTTTTATAACATTCTGAAAGAAAATTAATTCTGATGGATTTTTTTAAGAGACGGGAATTGATGTACAGGTTCTGATTGCGCTCAGTTTTCTGTGGTGCTTAGTATTTTGAAAATGCTAAGAGGTCTTAGGACTACGGAAGAGAGAAGTTATTGAAGGTTGAAGGTGATTGTGGTTAGATTGCTGATGGAAGATGTCAATCAAATAATCAAGACATCCCAGTGATAATGCCTGACACCAGTTCTAAGGAGAGAAAGAAATGTTCCTGCTGTGTCTTTCAAGTAATTTTGGACAAGTAAGGAATCTGAAAGTTAGCCTTGACTATTTATTTAAGAAAGATTGAAATATTTCCTAATCATTCCTGCTAGTCAACGTCTTTTCTTGACAGTCTCCAAGACAGAAATTATACATCTCTGTAGATTTGGTTACAGCAAACCCAGGGCCTGGGTGGCATTTAGTCTTGACTACAGTTGTTATTGCAGCATCACTATAAAACCTGTGAGAGCTGCTCCTGGATGGGAGGCCCGACAGCCAGATGCTGTACAGAAAGATAACAAAGAGATGGTCCCTGATACCAAGCATGTCAATACCTTGAGAAAACACTATAAAGCTTTGAAAGATCTGGAATGAAAAGGTAGCTTGTGGCAGAGAGCATTGTGCTGTTCCTGTAGTTAACACAGCTGCAGATGTTTTGTTACTCAGCCATTGGAGGACAGAAGGACAAGGATGTCATTTTCTGCATTCTGGGGCTGGTAAAAGATCAATGATAATCAGTTACTGAGCTTCAAACCAAGGTGAGCGCTTAATGAGAAACCTGATGCAGACCCTGAGATGACCATTCGTGTTACTTACCCTAAGCAGAGCAAGAGGCTATGAAAGATAGAGGAAGAATTAATGAACTATTTTGGGCTGAACCAGCCTCACTTCTTCTGCAACAACATCTTAATTTTTAAAATGTAGCAGTTAAGAGGAGAGAGCAACACCTTTGCTGGGACCAACTAGAATAAAGTTTTTTCTTTGTTTTTTAAAGGAATATTCAGCTAGACACTAGAGGCTCCCCAAGGAGGGACTACCTGGTAGCAGACTTATTTCTTTCTGGTTCCTGTTCTGCCATGTTCTCTTTTTGACTTAGTTCAGTGTTTCTTGTCCTACCTAGGAAATCTTAGGAGAGGTCCCTGTAGTTGATTCATATTTTCCTGTGTAAACTGGGAGGCTGTTGCCTCTTGCAATCCATAGTTAGAAGCTGCAGCACATTGGGTGCTATCTCGGAGAATCAGGAGTCCTAAAAGACATCTTTGCTCTTCTCCCTAAATTACTGCAAAGAAACATTTTTCCTATTGGGATTAAGCAATATTTTTTTAGATCCTTTAATCTGTGTTCCTTTGTGAACATAATAAGGGTTTTTAAAGACAGAGATAAATCTCCTGTTAACTTTGGAGAAAAGAAGCACAAGTTGTGCCAGAATTACTAAGAAACAAATATATAAAAGTATTTAGCTGTTTAAGTGTAGTTGTGATTCTTAGGTGGGATCTGCTTTTTCTGGTTGAAAGTCATCTCTTTCAAACTTCTAATCTTCTTCTTGCATTCCTGCATTGCTCCTTGCACAGTCAAGTACAATAGCCTAATGAATTCTACAGAATTCTTTCTCATGATAGCAAGAACATGATATAAATATTTGCCGAGAAGAGGTGAAATTCAGTAATGATGACTAATTGAAGTATATGGGGCCAAACTCAATTCTGATTTCATGAAAGACAATCAAATGTAGAATTTCACCAGCAAAATTCAGATACATACAGCTTCCAAAAATTTCCTTTAATGGAATGTTACTTAAGAAAAGCAAATTTACAGCATATGCCAGTTAGAGCTAAGAATCACAGAATCACAGAATCACAGAATGTCAGGGATTGGAAGGGACCTCAAAAGATCATCTAGTCCAATCCCCCTGCCGGAGCAGGAACACCTAGATGAGGTTACACAGGAAGGCGTCCAGGCGGGTTTTGAATATCTCCAGAGAAGGAGACTCCACAACCTCCCTGGGCAGCCTGTTCCAGTGTCCTGTTAACCTCACTGAGAAGAAGTTTCTTCTCATATTTAAGTGGAACCTCCTGTGTTCCAGTTTGTACCCGTTACCCCTTGTCTTATCATTGTTTGTCACCGAGAAGAGCCTGGCTCCATCTTCGTGACACTCCCCTTTTATATATTTATAAACATTAATGAGGTCTCCCCTCAGTCTCCTCTTCTGCAAGCTAAAGAGGCCCAGCTCCCTCAGCCTTTCCTCATAAGGGAAATGCTCCACTCCCTTAATCATCTTTGTAGCCCT
>VYZX01018174.1:40713-58966 GCA_013401335.1 Brachypteracias leptosomus
CTTTCTGTTGTCCTTGACCCTTCTCGCCAGGTTTAATTCTAAGGAGGCCTTAGCTTTCCTAGTTGCCTGCCTACACCCCCACAAAAGCCTTATACTCTTCCCAAGTCGCCAGCCCCTCCTTCCAAGATCTATAAACTTTCCTCTTCCACCTAAGCTTATCCAGCAGTTCCCTGTTTAACCAAGCAGGTCTCCTGGCTCCCTTCCTTGACTTCCTACGTGTCGGGATGCTCCGATCTTGAGCTTCATAGAAGCAGTCCCTGAATGCTACCCAGCTATCTTGGGCCCCTTTACCTTCAAGCAGCTTTGCCCATGGGATTTCCCTTAGCAATTGTTTGAAGAGGTCAAAGTTGGCCCTGCTGAAGTCCAGGGTTGCAACTCTGCTTGCTATTTTGTTGCTGTTACATGAGATCCTGAACTCCACCATCTCATGGTCACTGCAACCAAGGCAGCCCTCAACCTTCACTGCTTCAACCCAGAAGCAAGAAGATGTAATGTAGTGGAGAAACATTAAGTGCATAGGTCGGTGGCATGTAAAAACAGCATGTTAAAATGTTTTCTCAATATTGTCATATTAAAGCCACCTAATTCTTTGCCCAGAGGACTTCTGATAAGATTTAGTCAGAGCTGCTGAGAAGTATGAGAAGCCTAAAGGAATTTGACCCAGGGCTTGAAACAGCTCTTAGGGACTCTGCTCTCTCTAACTTTTATTTGGAGAGTGAGTGGCAGTCAATGAATAGCCGGAAGAAGTCCCAACTCTTCCACCAAGCACTGTTTCTGATCTTCAAAACCAGAAACAAAATCAGTACTGGCCTTACGCCCAGTACACCCATATAAGGGACAAGAGAGGAACAGGGTTGGAAATCAGGATGTAGAGGGTTACTGAAATAACCCAGCAGAGTAATGAAGGGTGGAGAACAGTGTAAATCTTCTGAAGAATGTCTTGTCCTCGAATAGAGGTCTCAAAACCCATCCAAACTGGCAGATCCAGTGGTATTTTTGAATATCCTTAGTCCGGATAAGCACTCCCATAGCAGAGCTAGGCTTATACATGCACTGGTCCCTCTTACATCTTTATGCTGGACACAAATGCAGGAGCTCTGGATGGTGCCAAGGTTTAGCAAAGTCCCTGTCCTGCTTGAGGGTGGACCCACTGTGCAATGCAACAGGGATTTGTTGATCAGCCTCCAGAATTATCTCTAAATCACCTATCCAAATATTTGGGGGATTTAATACTTTATGTAAGCTTTCTGCAGGTCCAAGCATATGCCACTGCATAGATTGTGTATGAAACTCATCAGAAAAAAGCCTTACTGTGCAATAGTGGTGACTAGAAGTATGTAAAAAGTCCGTCACCATCATACAGTGACTGCAACAAATGGGACCAGACATATACCTGCAATTACATTGGGCTTTCATAGTCTATCACCTATTGTGACTCATTCTGCCAAAGTGTACTATTTAGTTGGTCTGCCATTCCCTATAAGTGTGGAATAATTTATTAGAAATACTCTTTGACAGCTCTAGTATTAGTTCTGCTACTGACTATATCTTGGTTTGTCATATGTGCTACTTTTTACTTATTAATTTCCTTTTCTCAGATATATTAAAACACACTTAAAAGTGCATTGTATTAGATTATCACTGAAAATACCTTTAATAGTCATCTCATAATCACAGATTGCGAAGATGAAGTAGCATGGTTGGTCTGTGAAGTTTTTTTCCTTGGAGATATTCAAAAGCCATCTGGATACTGCCTTGGGCAACCTGCTCTAGGTGACCCTGCTTGAGCAGGGGGGTTGTACCAGAAAACATCAAGTGGTCCCTTCCAGCCTCAACCATTCTGGAATTCTATTCTAAAATTCATTTTCCCTTTAGGCTTTATCTTTAAGAATACTTTATAATGTCTTCTTGATACTTATTTGGTAATAGCACTACTGAGACACAAAAGAGTTGATTTGCAGCGAGGAGAGGGAGTTACATTCTACAGACACGTTGCTTTCCATTTTCTGTGCCTGTTCTTGTTTTAGCTAGTGAGTACAATGTGTTCAGCATGAATTTCAGTGAAGAACTAAATAATTTTACTTCAGAAAATCTTTTCCAAATGCACTTATTTGCCTGAGCATCTAATTTATTCTGACTGTATTCAGTGTCCTTTTTCTTTTTACATAATGACCATTCTAAAACATTCCAAAGCTTTTCTCAGTAGATTAAAATGTGTCAGTCCTGCCTAGGCTTTATACATTGGCTATTTTTTATGGGGTTTTTAGCTTTTAAAATGTGAGTTACTGTTTTTGTCAATCTGTTCTTCCAGTGCTAGACATGGATTTTCAGAATGATAATGTAAATTGACATAAACTTACATTGTTTTACTTACTGACTCCAAACAGCAAAAGAAATAGCACTTGCTATCTTTTGTTGTTTACCATAACTTATAATTTTAAAGATTGTTTCATTTTCATAATTGTGTGTGTATAAATATTGTTGTGTGCATATCACTGGTATATATCAGTATGTATTCATACAGATGTTCATATGTGCGTATATGCATACAATTATTATAATATGATTTAGGCATTTCATGTGAAGGATTTAGAGCTAATTTTGTTATGTGTATCAGAACAGCTGATAACAGATAGGGTGAAAGTCTGAAATCTGGTGTATGTGATTTCACGTTAATGGCATGTTCTTATTTAGACATCCAGTTCCTCATTAGAGGGACCTGAACTTATGACACATCTTTCATTCTCTTCTGCTTTTTTGTCTTGTCTATTTTCTATGCAAATCTGAATGGCAAAAGGGAGGATGGAGCCAGGCTCTTTTCAGTGGTGCCCCAGACATGGCCAGAGGCAATGGGCACAAACTGAAACACAGAAAGCTCTGTCTGAACATTAGGAAACATTGTGAAGCTGACTGAGCACTGGCACAGGTTGCTCACAGAGGTTGTGGAGTCTCCATCCTTGGATATTCAAAAGCCACATGTACATGGTCCTGGGCAGCCTGCTTGAGCAGGAGGGGTTGGACAAGATGATCTCCAGAGGTCACTTCTAACCTCAACCATTCAGTGATTCTATTAACCAACCCTTCATTGTTATGATTCCCAACAGCTTGCTTACTGTGGCTACATACCAGGAACAATTCACTGAGGATACATACCAGGAACATTTTGGTTCTTCCGGATCCCCAAGTCACAGCGGAAAGGCAGGACATTCACAAATTCCCAGGTTAAGAACCTGTGTCATTGTACCCCAGGAGCGAAGCAGTTAGAGCAGACTACACAAGAGAGTAAAACATTTGGCAATGATTAAAGCACATGCAGAAAGGAAAACCTTGCTTTCATGAGCCTACGCAAATGATTCAAGCTGTTGTCATATGAAAAACAGTAACTCTAGGGAAGAAGATCTGTTGAGATTAAATTCCCACTTCTTCACACATGCTAGTGGAGGGATTACCTCACTGGTACTCTTTCCTTGCTTAAAATAATGTTTTCTGTTCTCTGTGCCACTGAGTAGCAATAGCATTTCTTCTTTATCATACTGCTTACCTGTAACTAATGTATGAAGCAAGGTGCTTTGAATGGAGGTGGTGAAAGTCTCCAGCTAAGAGATGGAGATGGGGTCCTCACTTTATGAACACTGTAAAGTTTGTGAGAGGAATGAACTGACTTCAGAAAATCTGTGTCCTTATCTGCGTGAGAACTTTTCATCTCTGCATTTCATGTCCAACACTGAAGGTTGTAGGCTAAATTGTCACAAAAGCTGATATCCAAATAGGAAGATTTTTGCACTGATAAATCTCTTACAGGTTGTCCTGGTTCAGCCAGGATAGGGTTAATTTTCCCCAGGAGTTGCTATTCGATACCATGCTGACATCATGTCCGGTACTCAAGGCGCGGGCAGAGCACTCCCGGCTTTGTCTCACCCGGGCTGCCTCGCTCTGTGTCTGTAGCTGTATCCATGTGGTCTGTACCTTTATACCTCTTGTTTTGTACATTGTTATCCCTGTTGCTGTTACTGTTGTTGTGATTGTTGCTTTTGCATCGTTGTATTAAATTCTCCTTATCTCAACCCGCAGGGTTTGTATTTTGCTACCTCTCCCGTTCCCGTCCGAGGGGTGGGGGGTGCAGCAGCCACGTGGTGCCTGGTCCCGGCAGGGTTTAAACCACCACACAGGTCAACAAAATGAAATACTGGACTAGTGTTAGACCAGTCATATTTCTACCTGGCTTCTGAACATTCCAGGGATGTTAATGGAGCATGAGAGCAACCAACACCTAATGCAAGATGGGGCAGAGAGGCCAGAATGAAGAGAAAAAAGGAGGACTGGAGGAGCCTGTCTTGTGCATCTGGTGATAGAGAAAGTGAATGATTGTTCTTCAAGGCCTGCAGTCTGTTTTAACTGCAACTGAAAAAAGCATTAAGCTTCTAGGCACAAAAAAGATTGTTTTAGGGCAAAATGGTTAATATTGTAACAAAGAACGTGCAAAGTAAGTTGCAAGTTTTTGAAGAGCTGTAACTTAAATTCAGAATGTGAATAAAATGAAAATGTAAGGAAGACATGAATCCTGTTCTTAAGCATAACTCTCAACATCCACTTGCTGAAAAACAATGTTCCCCACCTCCACAGAACTACGTCAATACCTGTGTGAACAGCCTGCTAGCAGGTAATCATCCCATACGAAAGAGACACAAAAGGAAATATTGCATGTCTGTGTATAAATGCAGAGTACATTCACCTTCAAGATATATTTCACCTTACTCCAGTGTGAGACACTTTCCAAGGATACAGCAACAGAAGGCCTTCCAGACACCTTACAGCCAGTCAGTGCTGCCTTTTTCTAAAGTCTACCCTGACAGCCAACTTTTGGAGAATGGGAGGTGGGCACAACCACATGCGTGATGAACTTCAGCTGCCAGATGGCGGATGATGAACATCACAACAGGATCACAACTGTGGGTTTGCACCAAGCTGCTTTTGGTCTAAACATTCAGACAGACCAATTATTACTGGAAGGAAAAAAAGCTTCACTACATTTGCATGCTTGTTTTTTCCTTAGTTATGCAAGTAATTTTCCAGATTTCTCAGGCCTGTTTGCAAGTATCCACTGATGTAATGTCAAAGACATATATCTTAAATCATGATGAAGTCATATAAAAAAAAAATCACATCTGCAAAATCATTTAACTGTTCTTTTGTACGTGATCATATATTCTTTTTAAACACCTGATTTGTTATTTTGGGGTTTTCTTGCTTGGTGTTATTTTGGGGTTTTCTTGTTAAGCTGTGCTTGGGGAAAGCTGCTGTTTGGCTTCTACTCACCTTATATTAATTCTTCTGAACTTAGGTGTACAGAAGACAGCACAAGTTTTTTTGATCTTTAAGTAAATCTGTGAGACATTTGCAGTGAAATTGTACATCATCCTTGAGGGTGGCATATGAAAACGTAATTTTTTTTAATAGAAATGGTAGTAGGTGGTAATATTTTGTATTCCTGGAATGATAGTTTTCAGTATCTCTCTTTCAGTACCTGCAATCATTTAGATTAATGCCATCAGGCTTTAAGTTTGACCTGTACCTTCAGTCTTGTTCTGCGTGTTAGATTGAAATTCAGGACTGTGCTTGAAGCCAAACTCCCTAATTGTCCTTGGTGCTTATAAATCAGCACTCTGCAGAGTGCAGATGGCTGCCTGGGCAGGGATGTTGAGGCACAGGCAGCTTGCAGGGGGACCAACCCACATTCGGGATTGGCCCTGAAGCAGAGAGGGGTTATCCCCCCTTCAGACTGCTCAGCCTTGGGAGCTGGCATCCATAATCAGACACAAATAATAAAAAAAGGCAGAGCCCATCTTAGTACTCATATCTCCCTTCTTTAAGTGAACATTTCTCTTTTTGCAAAAGAAAGCATGCCTTTTATTAATTCTTCCTTCTTTCTATGTGCTTAGTGTTGGGACTTAGCTAAGGATGGTTCTATCAGTTTACAAGAAAGTCTAATGTTTCTTAAGGATGTTTGTTTGTTTGAAGACTGTTTCCCCCATTCCCTGCACACATTCTGCTATCCAACAGGCAGAGATCAATACAGTGTTTTGGTGCCTAAAGTGCAGAATCAGTAGCAGAACAGTCTGAGACTTTCCTACGCAGAGTGAGGAAAGGAATTAAGTCTTTAGGCAGCCAAAGTGTTTTGCTAGTCTTTAAAATGTACAAGTAAGGTTTTCCTAAAGAAACCATCATTTGACTGGACAGAAGATGTCTCTGAAAAGTAGAAGTTTATAATTGCTATTCTGCTTTACTGATTTTTTTTTTTTTTTTTCATTTAGAAAAAAAAGAAGTCTAGGAAATTACAGAGCCTTACAGTTGTAGTAAATGGTTTCTTTCTGCATCACCAATTCAGGGTGCTAGGGATGATAATTTGATCAGAATCCATTTTTGTGCTTTTTCTCTTTCAACAGATTGTCATGTGCAACTAGGACAAAAAGAGGAAAACCAAAAAAAGACTGTTCTTCCAGGCCTAGCCCTACAACCAGTGAAGGGAACAAAGGTAGAACAAATTCACATATCCCTCCTTTTTTAGTGCAAATGATGGACATTTGAGACGTACTTCCTGCACTACACTTATTCCTTGGTTTGAACTTCTAATGAGGAAGCAATAAGAAACTTCACACTGATTTCTTTTGGTTCTCAAGTGCTGAAACCAACCAGAACATGCATTCATGAACAGCAGTTTTAGACAAGGACTTGCATATCGTTTACTCAAAGAGCAACTCAAGGAAAAGAACATTTTAGGTCAGGATAGGAGATCCTTTTAAGTGGGGAGATGACAATTTCCTAATACTTTAAATAGCAGATCATCAAGAAATGTTCTGTGAAAGGATCTGGCAAAGGCTCTGGTTCACTCTCTCCTTCATGCAAGTGTAGTTTGTGTCAACCAATATCTATATTTTCCTTTTTCCTCAAAGGACTATGAAGGAGAGTTCAGAAAAAGGCCATTATATCCACCTGCTATGGGGAAGTTACAAGAATAAATAATATTATCCAACTGATCAAGGCTTTTAAGAAGAGGAAGAGTGGTGCTGGCTGTCTATAGTGTAGGAGTGTAGTGTAAATCATTGAAAATGCAGAAAAGTTAGGAGTAAGTGGCCTGGGTTCTAGGCATAGCTTAGCTTTTGTGGACTCAAATCCATCCTTACCACATGCCAAAATTCACAGACTGACATTCAGGTACAGCACTTTACCTCAATAGCAGCTTAGGCAGAAATAAGACTATTTGAGTCCTACCCAAAAAGTCAAAAGTCACTTTAGAAAATGAGATTTTGGATTCTAAGACATTAAGAAACTCCCCAAAAGTTTATATAATGTCTAGTGGTGTCCAACTTCAAAGGCACTGAGCTTTGCATCAGAAATACTTTTGACCTATCAGTTTTCTACCAAGAATGCTGCTGAAAAGTAAAACTTTCACTAGTGTATGATGAATTCAACCAAAATGGATGTGCCTTCCATGTCTTTTTACTATCTGAATTTTCAGTAGTATATGTTTTGAGATATTAAAATCCCTGTGGGGAAAATTATGAAAACTGTCAGCCTGGAACATTTTTGAATGAGACTAACAGCTTTCTTTGTCTTTAGATTGGAGCATTTAACAAACAGTGGGCTTGTAGGATGAGAGTTCTTGAGCATTAAAGTGATTGTGATTGCCAGTTTAAAAATTACAGATTAGAAGATCTTGGGCTCTCTATTTGCCAATGAGACTCAGTGTTATCTGGATAGCTAATACTGAACCACTAAGATTTCTTTGAAGATTCCTGCTTTGCCCCTAAGTGACGTGTTCCACCCACAAATAAATGTTTTCCTTTCAGGCACCTTTTCTGTCAGAGCCTAAAGCTGTAAGTGATGCCTGAGAATACCTTTTATATTTTACAGAGGTGCTGTATTTTAGCCCTCTCTGCAGGACACCTGAAAGCGAAGGCTCGAGCGACTGTGAGTACTGGCTGTGCTCTAAAACCCACTCAATGCTGAAGTCCTTACCAGAGCAAACTGGATTCTGAGAGAAGGAAGTATCACTGTTCATGTTTCTTTGGAGCTGTCTCCAGGACTGTCTAGCACAGTTGCTATAGGAAGGGGCTAGAAAGTTTCTTTGTTATTTTAAATTCAGAACTATTTGTGCAGTGGAATGTTAACCTCAAGACCTAATAAAATTACCTCACAAGGAAGAGAAGTCTGTGGTACTTTGAAAAGCAGAGATGACCACATAAGATGAAAATATATGCTAAGACTAATAGAGCAAGAAAAAAATGATACTTGATCCTAATATGATTTATAATTTTAAAATGCTAATAGCAAAAATGCTAACAAAGATGTTACTGAGGGCCTTTTATCCTGTGGGTGCCATCTCTGATGGTAGTCTCTATCCTTAAAGAAAGCAGACTGCAGAATATGTGGGGCTTTTCCCTCAGATCTATACAACTGTTATTCTAGTTAAGGAGTATCAAGAAAAAGAAAAAGGAAATGTTAAGGGAGAAGAAAGTAAATAGAGATAAAAGATCCTTTGACTTCTCTTTCCCTCTGTCTTTTCATTCTTTTCTCCTTTACTTCTGTCATTCCTTTACAGAGGGAGAAACAAAATCAGTTATAAGGATATGTAGGTGGGCAATATTTCAATTTCTTTGATAAACAGGATGCATATATAAAGAAAACCCACATACAGAGTGCTCTGACTTCATCACATTGTAAGTGTGGGACTAGGGTTAAAGGGACTAGGGTTAAAGGGGTAGTCCTTTGGCTTCTTCCAGGGTTGGGCTCCCTGAAATGAGAGAAAAGGGCCAACAACTCATAGTCAATGTAAAAAGAGGCCAATTCAGTTTCCACTGCAGAAGTAAGAAGGTGGATGGATGCATTCCACTAAACTGCCAAAGAGGTAGGGCTTTTTTGGTCAAGAGAGCATGGAAAATAAGGGACACAAAAAGCACTGAAGCAACACATGGGCTGTATGTTCAAGAATGAAAATCCTAAGCAAGAAAAGCAACTTTGTAAAGTCAAGCAGAAAGTGTCTAGTTACAAGAATAGTTGGGAGACAGACAAATAACAGGATATGGCTGGTAGAATAAACAGGCAAGGAGTCTACAGGCGTTTCCATGAGTCACTGCTGGGCTACATGTAGCAACCAAAACGTCACCGAGAAATGATTCAAGGAGATGCTAGGGAAATGGATGCAGAAGAAATAAAAAAGAGGATTAAAGCATTGTAAGGCTGAGGAGACAGGGAAATGGATGAGGTGGAATGATGTCATGGAGAGATACCTTTCTTGGCAAGACGTGGAAAATTGAGGTACATAGATTATAGTTCTGTTTATGATCCACTGCCAGCAACTGCTTGTTTACAGCACTGAGGGTTAAGATGACAGCTGTACCTTAATATGACAGGAAACCTTATTTTACAGTAAGTCTGACTGGTCTGGCAAGGCATCACGTCTGGTAGCAACGGAGGTCTGAAGAGACTTTTTAAATCTAGTACACATCTGAAAAGAACCAAAGTGGAAAAGGAAGAATATATCTGTCTTTTTCAGATTTATGGTACTGAAAGATCATTTTTTCCAAGAATCATTGCTAGATGCTGATGGAAGCAAACAAAATCAAAAGGGCAATTTGGAAATAAAAGCATATTTTTAAATGAGGGATTTGTTTTTATCCTCACCGGGAGTAAAAGCTGGAATGAACCTGAACCTACTGTTACTGTGTAAGTGTCTGAAATGAAATAAACAGTTTTCTGACTGAATGGTTATCCCCATGGCAATAGGAGAGGATCTTGCACATTAAAGACTGAAAGGAATGAATAGATGAGAAGGAAACACACTAGATCCTGACACAGCCCAAGGTACAGCATGTATCCTTAGAACTGAGCTGTGAAGGATGCATGCAGAAGGAACAGTCCCTGTATGTCCAGGGTTTATCAGTAATACGAGATTGGGCTACACTGCGAGTCAGGCAAGGACAAAAAGAACCTTTGTTAATTTTAGAAGCACTAGGATTATTGTGTCTGGAGCATTAAAGGTGCATTATTTAATGGATGTCTAAAACTTCTATTAAATCCTCTTCAGCTACATTTATTTTCTACTCCATGGCTCAAACACAGCCCTGGATAGTAACCAGGATAAACTTTAAAGCCAACAGGGGCTGTGCCTATTTATTCCAGAGTTGGAAGGAGCTCTCTAGCTCCAGATCTAAACTGAATAACCCTTGCAAACCTGCAGCCGAGCTCTATATGAATTAAAGATTTTTTTTTTTTTTTTCAGTTCTGCTGTAAAACAGGAAATGAGAAATAAAAATGTCGTTGGCATCAACCAAATTCTAAGTTCTTATTTTGGCAAGAACAAAAAAAAGATGTTCTGACACAGAATGTTCTCATTTGGCACAAACAAAACCATTAAGGTATGTGAAAGAAAAGCCAAAGAAATAAAGCATTAGCTCCATAAAATATGATGTGGCAATGTCATGCCTTTTCTCCATAGGTTCAGGGATCAGATTTCTCACCCAAGCTATGACTGGCTGAAGTTTCTTCTCTCCTACATGCCCCATATCCTTGCAGAGCACCCTACTTTCCAGCCTGATAGGACAACTCTAGGTTGAGCTTTCTCTCTCATCACTGTTGATATTCTTCCATTACACTAGGAAAAGGATAGCTATGTTCTTTATATCACAGAGTGTGAGTGAATGCAACTTGTTTGCTTGGTTTACACCAGGAAGGTGAGAGAACAGGTTTCAGTTCCCTCAAGCAGAAAATGGAACTTAATTTGTATCTCTAGTATCCTCCATATTCCTAAAAAAAATCTGAAAAGCTCTGGTTCTTGAGCCCTTGTGTGACTGGGGAACATTATTCCATTTTCTTTTATTCTGGCTTTGTGTGTCTGGTTCTTAAAGCAAACAAACTAACCCACTTAAACCCTTTCAATACAGCAGGGCTGAATTTGTTATTTAAATTCAGGCAGATTGAAATCCTAGTTTTACCAATTATTATTCACTAGAAAACTATCTACCCAGCTAGCCTTGAGAGGGAGCAAACTCTCCTTAGATGGTCTTTACAGATCTCTCCAAGGTGATATTCAATGGGAAACACCCTGGTCTTTCCCCACCAAAGTCTCTCACACAACAGAAAAAGGAAAGGGGAGGTGATGAATTTTCTTCTCCCATAGGCAAAAGTATACTCTGAAGTAATTTATTTTTCCCTGATTCTTTTAGCCCTTTCTCTGTTACTGAAGCTAGAGTATGCTACCCTGCCGTGGGTTCAGGGGAAAGTTCTGATAAGATATCTCATCTTCACTGGACTATCCTAAATTTATGCACATTTATGAAAACAAAAAGCTGAAGCAATAGTTGGCCTGGTCCTAATTCCCTCCACAGTTAGTTGCACATTCTGATTTAAAGGCAGAGGCTGGAAAGAAACTAATCAATTTTGGTAGAACTACATGATATCTCTGGAAACCTCAGTGAAAAGAGCCATTCCCCAGCAATCCATAGTTACAGGGATCAGTACGAATGCATATTTTAAGTTGCCACACAGGATCTGAAACAAGAACTTACAAATCAGAGTGATCAATTTATTTCAAATGTCCTTTGGTTTGTGAAGGTTTTTCACTGAAAGCAGTTTAGCTACAGGAGAAGGCACAAATAGCTACCTTTGCAAGCTTTCTGTTGCAATGCATAAATACAATGCATAAAGAATAATAAGGTTACAAAGCCAAGCAGTCTAATGGAAGAAAAAAGCAAATTCACAGAATCATAAGATAATCCAGGTGGGAAGAGAGCCCAGGCGGTCGCTTCTGGTCCAAGCTTCTGTTCAAAGCAGGGTCAGCTAGGGGGTCAGACCAGGTTATTCATGGTTTTATATAGTTGTGTCCTGAAAATGTGCAGTCCCTAGGAAACCTGCTCTGTTGCTGAGCTGTCCTCAGAGTGTAAAAATTTCTCTTTCCATGCAATCTAAACCTTTCTTGTTGCAATTTAAGTTTTCTCTCTCTCATAATGCCTGTCTCTGTCTTCTTGATGACCTCGTCATAGGTCCTAGAAGGCTGCTTGTAGGATCCATCTAAGATTTCCCTTAATTAACTTTAGGAAACTTAAATTAAGTTTCCTCAACTTTATTTTAGTTTCCCTGTGTATATGCATATGGCATGTGCTCTCATAGAGTCTCTAATTACCTGAACAAATGCTACTCTTTCTCAAGATTTTATCCTCATTTACTGAAAAGGATAGATGCCATCTTACTTAGAGGGCAGCAACTTATTAAATTTTTATTCTGCATTGTTCAGCATGTGGTCTCATTCCTTGTTTACAGCACACTCTTAAAATTAACCCCCTAAGGAGGTTTTTCTCATTATCATAAATTCCCTCACAGGTTTCTAATAGTATTGACTATAAGACTTCTGTGGGAATTGGAATTTGCATTACATGAAAATACATAGAATAGTCTTGTATTTTTAATTTCTGATTTATAAAGCAAAGAAAAATGTTCCTGCAAAACATTTTTAAATTAGAAATTAACCCATTTATGTGGAATAGCTCAGACTGAACAAAGGTGTAGTTGTTAAGCTCTATGATTTGTTTTCACAATTTCATAATTTCAAAGACCAGGCAGCCTGAAGGTGTATTATGCTTATTTTATGAGTAGGAAATTGAAGCACAGAATAAGAAAGTTCTAGGGCAACCATGTATTTTGTATATCTAAACTGAAATACCTGTGAATGTGCTTAAACAGAGAACTGAGATAATTTTACAGAGTTCTGAGCCCTTGTGCTCTTCCAGATAAAGAGATGAACATTTCTGAACCTTGAGATTATGATGCTCCAGAAAGAGAATGGAAGAGCCTTCAGTCTTCTCTGTTATTCTGTGATGGTCTACACAGGGACAAGTATCTAGACTTAATTACATTTCCAACTGTTTTGGAGGACAGAGTGCAGCTCATACATCTGCTGGGAAGGAGAACTGCCAAAAATTGATGCTCTGCTTACAAGTCCAGTGCAAAACTAAAAATAAGTGACGGTTTTCTGATTTGGCTAGTCTGCTCCCAGACACAGCAGGTTTTGGACAACACACAGAGAGGCCCAGCTTTTTTGCTCAGAACAGCATCCACATCTGAAGTGGTGGTGATATGTGGCAGGGCATGCTCCCCAGCTCCCCAGGATCATCTGCCTCTGGCACAGCAGAGACCTTGGACCAGAGTGAGCTCATACGGGTAGATGCATCTCTGTGGTCAAGGGCTGTGGAGATGAAACAGGCCTCTCACCTAGTGTCCAGGTTAGATGTGCTCCTCGCCTGCAGCACATAGGTGCTGGGGAAAAACCATGCTGCCAAAATGAGGTAGCTGCAGGAGGGGGTCCACGGGCTGCACAGCATCAGAGATGGTAAACAAGAGATTGACTGCAGCTTCTCCAAAACCCTGCAGGTATCAGAGCCTGAACCTCCAGCTTCATCAAGAGAGGAGGAGACAGAGTCCATGCTTGTAGCACTGGGAAGTGGAGACTGCTGTGATGCCGAAGGCTGGAAGCTGATGACTTCTGGCGCCAGGAGGATGACTCCAGCCACATCAGTGCCCTAGTAGCAGAGGAAGGGCTGGATGCTGTGTCCATAAAGCTATCAGCATTAGATGGTGAAATTCAAGATCCTGAGAAAAAAGATCACGGCAAGAAGCAGGATCACAACCCTGGACTTCAGGAGAGAAGACTTTGGCCTGTTCAGAGATCTTTGAAGAATCCAATAGGATACAATCCTAGAGAGGAGTCCAGGAAACCTGGTCAAAGCTTGAAACCAGGCAGGCTTGAGACTGGTCCTTCTCCACATGCAGATAGTAGAGAAAAGGTGGCAGAAGGATGAGCAAGGTGGTGCATGGATGAACAAGGAGCTCCTGACAAATCTGAAACATAAAAAGGAAATATACATAAGGGGAAGCAGGGACAGGTCACACCGGAGGAGTATATAGAGAGACACTATTTGAGTGAGCAGGGATGGGGTTAGGAAAGTAAAAATCCACATGGAGTTGAATCTGGACAGGGATGTAAACGGCAATAAAAAAGGCTTCAACAGGTACAACAGCAACAAGTTAAAATGTGAGCCTGCTGCTGAATAGGGTAGGTGACCTGGTAACAAAGGTCATGGAAAAGGCTGAAGTATTCAATGACACTTGCCCTCTATCTTTAGTGGTAAGAACAGCCTTCAAGTATCACAGGCTCCTGAGATGAATGGGAAATTCTGGAGCAATGGAGGAATGGAGTGGAAATACTGGAGCAAGTCCAGGAAAAGGCCACAAATATAGTGAAGGAATTAAGAAATGTATGAGGAGAGGATGAAAGTGCTGGGCTTGTTCAGCTTTTAGAAGAGAAGACTCAGAAGGATCTTACCAATGTGTATAAATACCTGATGGGAGGGAGAAAAGATGAAGCCAGGCTCTTAGTGGTATTGAGTGACAGGTTAAGACACAATGAGCACAAAAGGAAATAAGGGAAATTACATTTAAACATAATTTAAAAATACTTTACTGTGAGGGTTATCAAGCACTGGCACAGGTTGCCTAGAGAGATTGTGAGGTTTCCATCTGTGGAGATGTTCAAAATCCAGCTGAACACAGTCCCGGGCAACAGGCTGTAGCTGACCCTTCAGCTGTGAGCAGGGACTAGATGATCTCCAGAGGTGTCATCCTACCTCATATGGTCTGTGATTCTCTAATTCTATGATTTTTATCTCTCTGAATCTGACATTTTGATAAACTCTCTACCGACAACAAAATGGGTGGAGCTTGCTTTCATTACAGCTCTTTCTTTCTGTTTGCCCTTAAAATTTTCTTAGAAACCTCTTGCTCATGGTCTTTTGGGTCTTCATGGATTTTGAGGAGTTCTCTCCATGTATTCTAAAGTGTAGTCCTGGACACTACCACTACTCAGGACCTGTATGGAGTTATGCTTAGACCAAAGTAAGGTGTATTTACAGTCCCTAGTCCAATCTGTGTTCTCAGTAACAGATGGTGAGAAAAGGGTGTCATAAGGTTATGCTTCCCTCACAGTTCCTTTGCTACCCCAACTTCCTGCAGCCTGGCTGGTAAGCAGGGTTTTTACCTGTATCTTTAATGGTTCTCAATGGCCTTTTTAGCCATACATTTATCAAAGTAAATTTGAACCGATTTATCTTTCTGGATTCCCTAATGTCCTGCAGCAATCACTCTACAACGCTTAGGTTTTTGACTACAACTGTTTTCTTTAAAGTTGATGCTTAGATTCCTTTTATTCCTGTGTTGTGACTAGTGAATAACAACTCCCTCTTTATGTTATCCATGGTGTTAATGATTTAATACACTCTTAAAATATTCACCTAAAGAATCTTTTTCTGTGCTAGGGAATGTTAATCTTTCTACTTAAAAAGCAATTGTTGCATACTCCTACTCATCTTTGCCACTTTCCTCTGTCACCTTCCACTGTCCTTATTCTATTAGATACATCCATGGGCTGGGAGGACAGGACTGTATGTAATATTCAAGATGTGGACAAACAATAACATCATATTTTTTCTTCCTAGAATGACCCACAATTCTTCCATGATCCATTTCTTGAGATGTAATAACTGACTTAGAGCCTTTCAGTGAGTATGTCTAGTTAGAATTATCTTTCTCCATGTACTTTATGATCCTCTACATTAAAATGTACCTCTAGTTTACAATTTTGCTAGACCTATGGCAGTCCCACAGCAATACCCCAGTTTTGTTGTGCAGTGGTACATTCACTCTTTCTGGCTTTGCTGTGCTTTGGTTCAGTTACCTCATTCTGCCATATTTGTAGCCTGCCTGCAGCCACCTCTTCCACTTGTGACCATTCTTTGGTGGAAAATTGAGGTGCTTTATCTGTTTCTTTATCATATTTACCCATCCTGAGTAACCATCTCATGAAAAGATGGAGCTAGTTCTTGTTACCTCAATGCCATTGCAATGCCATTTGAAGGAACTGCATTCCAAGCCATATGAAATTTTATATTGCCTTTTCTGCTTGTTTCCAAAAATTTCCATGCCTGATGTTGGTGTAAAGCAGTGAAGGTATCTTTTTCTGCAGAGAAAAAAATTAAGTCCTATACTTCCTTAGTGATATTCTTACTTTAAATGACTACTATTAAATGCAGATGTATGTCAATCTCAGTATCTTTTTAGGTAGGTACTATTTTTGTCACTAACTTATTCCAGCTACTTAGACTAGAGGTAATTTGAGCTAATTAATGATATCTTTAAATTCAAATTTCACTGCAAACAGATGCCTACTGAAAAGCACGCTGTGTTCAGGCCAGGAATACTATATTCCACAAAGATAAATGTATATGATCATTTGTTTAAGCATGATTACTGTCTAGCATTGTAATCTCAGGGAAGTCAGAACAACTAAAAAGTGTCATAATAAAAAAATATATATATAATGTTAAAAAATCTCTACCTGTAATTCCTTAATGGACCAAGTCTTCCTGTACCACAAGCATTGGCTCTTTTAGATGACTCGTTATATATATTCTTTGTGCTTTTTGTAAGCCAAACAGCCTTAATGAAAGCAATTGTTCTTTTTTGGTCAACATTAAAGTCTTGCTCTACTCTTAGGCTTTTGATTCTGTAAATCATCCTTATACCTGTCCTTTGAAGCAATTTTTTTCTATAATAGCTTGGCAATCATTATCTTGGTGCTTTCAAATAAAATCTCAACAGTAATGAAAGCCTTCCCTTATAATGGGGGTCTAGGAATACACTGTACTGGTTCACCAGGGCTATTTTTTGTAGGGTCTTGTTCCTAACAATAGTGCCAGGAATAATAGTCCTCATTTTCACCTGAAACCAGACCACATTTTTAGTCAGGTTCACAGTACATAACATACCTCTTGACTTAGCTCCATTGCACTGTCAAAATGCTCTGAGTGCATCTGCAACCACTAATTCTTTCCCCACTTGGTGTTCAATTTGCAAATCATACATTTGTAGCTGAAAAAACAAGCTCTATTCTTAGTGGCAGCAGAATAGTTTGCCAGGCCTCTTTTGGCACTGTCAACAAGTGGTTTATGGTCAGTGTCAGCTAATAGTGGGATCCCATAAATAAAAACATGAAACATTTTTCACCCATGGACGGAGACCAAAGCCACATTCTTTATTTGAATTTATTGAAAGCTTAGTATTTGTTCATTCCTATGAAGATTATGCTAATGGGGTTTTTAAGTTTTAACCACACCATTGTAAAGGATTGTGCAATGCTTTTCTTGGAGCCATCAGTGAACAAACTTGTTTTGCATTTATCATCATAGCAACTCATGACTGAAATCTCATCAACCCATTTAATCTCTTCCTTTTTTTAAGGGCCAGATGAGTGTTTTCCCTTTATCAGGATATCAATTTACAATAGCCTTCTGGCTCATTAAGCACAGAAAAAATAACTTGTATTTATGAATTTTCTAAATATTCCTCTCCTTTCTAGGTAACAGAAAATGCTCCATTTTAGTGTAACTATTTAGCTTATTGGACTTGATATCAAAATGAAAAGTCCCTTTTCTGTGCTGAATTGTGAATGCCTGGATGCTTGTTGGTTCTCCTCATTACTGTATGGTTCTGAGGCAAAGATTCTACTTCCTATCTTCTTGCCCCAGACTTAGAGATTTTGTGAGATCACTGGGATTTTCCAAGTGTAGTACATAGAACATAGGTGGGAACATCTTCTTCCTTTTAATATAACCTTGGAACATGTTGGACACACCGGATTCCTCTGCCATCTTGTGTGAACACATCTCCTGGATGAAACCAAGGGTTTTGACACATTTCTAATATGGTCTTTTCCCTTAGTACTATTACAGAGAACATCTTTTCCATACACTGTAAAAGGGAGCGTAAACATCTCACACAGGAAAAACCTGTGTTCCAGGTTCGAGGGGATACTCTGTGCACAAACACACTCAGGGCACGATACTTAGTGAGAAAACAGTGAGATTTATTGTTCAGCGATAGTCTCATGAAAGTGATAGTTTGTACGGTGTATTCCCGTGTAACTGATGCAGTTGCTGAGCCGCTCTCCATAATATTTGAGAAGTCCTGGCAGTCAGGAGAAGCCCCTAGTGACTGGAAGAAGGGTAACATCGTGCCCATCTTCAGAAGGGTAAAAAAGAAGACCCTGGGAACTACCGCCCTCTCAGCCTCCCCTCTGTGCCTGGGAAGATCATGGAACAGATCCTCCTGGAAGATATGCTGAGGCACATGGAGGACAGGGAGGTAATCC
>VYZX01018175.1:8788-24094 GCA_013401335.1 Brachypteracias leptosomus
AATGCCGTTGTAAGTGAATCAATAACGCTCTTATTTTAGGACAAAGCAATGCCTATCAAATTTGTCTAGAATTTTAGTTTTGTTGAAGATCCAACTGAGAATCTCTACACGTTGAGATGCAAAAAAGGAAGCTTTTCATTAAGTATTCTCTTAAGAGAGTGATGAATACAGAACCAGAGAAAGCTCAATCAATATCTATGATCAGCAAAGCAGCTATGTATTTCTGGAGACCAGCAAGACATAGAGGAGCTCGTAAACTGCATTTTGTACAAGGGTGACACCAACTCCAGCGTGCAAGAACTCCCAACCTTTACCACAAAGCCTGGTATGACTGCTATTTTTAATTTCTCATGGACTGAAAGGTGCCACAGTGAAACACAGTAAATTCTACTGTCTTGTAGTAACTGAAGATGAAGTTCAGAAAAAGTAAGAAACATAACTGACTTTTGATTAGACGTGCTGTGATCACTAAACCTCCCTTCCTAGATCCACAAAAGCCTATCCCACCTTCCTAACAAATCTTTTATGCTGGGACAGCTGCTATTTGCAAACCTAATGATTTCAGACATTCCGTTCATTCAGATATGGAGCACTGGAACAAGTAAGGGAGAAGAAAATTAGATTTGATAACTGGAGTTTATCAGGTGTCAAAAAAAGAGACTTGGAAAAATACCAGGATAGGCTTTGTGGGACAGGGAAGAAAGATGGTCAACAATCAAAATGGCTACTGAAGCCATCTGGCTTGAAATCAAACTTCGAAACTGATTTTAGTAACTGGCAACCTTTTTGATGACTGCTGATAATGACAAGTGATGCCTCTCACAGTTCTGGAATTGGGCATAGTGTCACCACTGTACATGCTGCAGTTGACAAACTCCAAAATGTATAGACTTTGAAAGAAAAGAAGTATACAGAATCCTGAGTTATGATTGACAGAGAATTACATAATTCAACAGGTAAGCCAATGCAATTGAGAGTAAACAAAAATAAACATTTTAAAAGTAGAATAACTACACGTTAAGAGTACAGGATAGGCCGCGCTGTGGCACTGTACTTCTGAAAACTGGAAAAGAAAAGATTCCTGTAGACAACAATACCCAATCAGTAGAACATATCCACACTTCTCTTCCTAAAACAGCATAAAAAATTACATTTGAACATTATTTGCATTACACTTTTTCTCTATGAGCTAGCCTACTGGAACTGGAAGCGTAATCTCTTGTCATTTGACTGATCTCATGGTTTGGAACCAGATGCATTGCCCTGTTTCTGAGAATTTGGGAATGAAAATAACACTAAAGTAAAAGTGACTTTTGTGGAACAAAACTTTGGTTAGACTGGGGTAAGACATCACTTCTCAAAAGTGGCACGAGAAGAACAATTACAAACAAGCCACCGATACTACACACAGGAGGAATGGTACTAGGGATCACTGTATGCAGTAGGCTTCCAATCCTACAAATGGTACAGAAAAAAAATAAAATCAGCAAGCAACCATTTCACAATGACACAGCAGAAATGAAGAAAAAAGAGATGATCTGTGTTTGGCCTTTTACAACAGTGAAGATTCAATGTGGCGGAGCAGTACAGAGTAGTACTTCAGTTAAGAAGCCTGAATTTTAAAATTGTGCAGAAAACAGTATGGACAGTTTCGACATAGCTTTGCTTATGTCAGAACTCATTTCCTTCCTTTTTGGACATATACTGTCACCACAGTGTTTCTGCATCTCAGACTTGGCCTGTTTCCTGTACCAACAGAAAATATGACTTTGGTTAAGGATACTGCAGATCAAGAAATTCACACTTAATAATAACTTAAGGGAATGATCAGTGCACTGCTCAAATTCCATTGCAAACACAGCTATTTCTCTCTTGAGTTATGGGATGAGGGAGAAGTCCCTGCAAAGAATGACTTTACAAGAAAGCAAAACCAGTTAAAAGTGTCAAATCTGCAGAACTTTTATAAACATGTATATGTGTCAATGAAAAAAAAACATTAATTATTGCAAGGAAATAAGAAGTATGTCTAAAGCTACTGAAGTCTGGCATTAGAAAGAATACTGTACAAAACTTCTGAAGCATCTGTAACTTCAGACTTTTCTATCTTAATATGATTTCAGTATTTACTTTGTTTTCAGTAAAAACCCTCTGTTTTGGCAGCTGATTCAATACACAATCTGTATTTTCTCTTTACATTAAAGTGAACATTTCTTTCTCACTCTTTTCCCCATTGCTTTTAAGAATCAAGTTTGAGTAACTTACTGATGAATTATTCACTCTGAATCTGTGTTCATTTATAATTTGTCCCTGAAGCGCAAAGTCCTCTTAGAATGTCCCCCAACTGGGGCATTTGACTCCAAGTGTCAGTGTTGGGTTTTGCTGCACACCCAAAGTCACCACAACAGCAGGAAGCCTTTCAAGTAGATCATGATTAAAACTGAAGTCAATTCCTGCTTTAGAAGTCTGTGAGCCAAGCCAATTTGTTAGCGACTGGTGGCGGGCAAAAGTACAAATTTCTATCTGGCCTATTGAATAGCTACTTTGAGTTTGTTTTCTGGAAAAACAGTAGCCTTAAAAGCTAAACACTTAAGAACACAGACAGACACTTGGCCAGCATCACACCATGGCTTCTTTCCACACTTCGTGAAGCTAATTGAAGGCCTTAGTCTGCAAGTGCTCTGCATGCATAATGGGTCCATGGGCCATAAACATATGCTTCTTTTCCATGTAACGGCACTCCAGCTTTAATTGTGAGGGCCAGAGGAAGTGAGCAAGAATAAAAAGATTATACTTACTGTAAGGAACACATTCATACTGAACTTCTAGATATTTGTATGTTCCAGGACAAGGATCAGGAAACACATCTGACCCAGTAACTACTATACACTGTGTTCGGTTGTTGCACCTGTAATGGGAAAAGAAAGCAAGCTAATTAATTTAAAATTACATTTAATTTGCAAGTTCATAGTAAAGTACTATATGCAGTGCTAACTCTCTTCACACTTGGGCAGTCCAATCCATAAGACAACAAAGTTAATTAATACTAGATCAGTCAAAGTCCATAAATAAGGCTTCAAGACAGTATCTCAGTTCAGGGCTTATATTTCTGAATTTGGAGATCAATGTTATCACAAATGTCACTCGTTCCCACTTGTAGAAATAGCTGTCCCAAATATATATTGATTTGATACTACTGTTCAATTAAAATCAAAGCAAAATGCAAAGATGATATAAAATGGAAAAAAAGGGTAATTTTCAATAATGTATAACACAAATAAGCAAGTCATTAATCTTTAGAGATATACAGACTGCTGAATGGTTTTGCCGTGATTCAAGGAAACTATTTTGATTGGAAGAGTTGCTGTAGACAAAGAACAGTAGCATTTCCATTTTAATTATTTTAGGAGCAATTGGTGGACTTTAAGCTTTCTCTCTTAGGTTACAGGAAGAAGTAAAGAATGACTGCCTAAGAAAATAAAAACAGTTAAAAATAACTCCAAGAAAATTAGTTAACACTCATTATAGAGGAGATTAAATACTGAAACATATATATGATTTGTTTAACCATGGAAGCAAATGCATTTTGATACAAAGAACTTTATTACAACGTCTTTAACTACAAGGGTCTACTGAATTTCATGGTTTTTTACATAGCAATAATCAATAATAATTTTAGACTACTATTCATTTTTCTATGGAAAAAGAATATACTAGCTTGGAAGTTAAAAGTGGAAAACCAATCACCTAACCCTGAAGAGGCGGTCAAAACGTAATACAGAAAAAATAGACAGAAAGAAGTGGAAGAGAAAACAAGAAGGTGAGGGAGTTTGATGAAAAAGAGCTTGGCTGATCTTCTCATGGTTAGTTTTGTTTGTCAGCAAACTGAACAACAGGAGTCTGAACTTAAGTAATAGTCTAGTCTTTGACTCCAGCTGTACATAAACTTCTCTATTGCCCTACTACTTCCCATACCCCCTGAATTCCACATCCAAAGCTAAAACACAGCTGTACATTCCCAACAGGTATAAGAATAATTCATGTTACCTCATAAAAGGTGGAGCAAGTATATTTGAAGAACTCTGATATAAGTCTCTTTCCTTTTTATATACTAATCAAACTAGCACAGAGCTGGTCAGAACTCGCTGTGCCTCTTGCTGAGTAAACTCGGGAACAACAATGTTTCTGACTTTATCAATTAATTTTTCTTTTCTTTTTCCAAAGTACTTCTTTCTAGCCTCATAAGGCTCGTAATTGCAGAACTAAATGGAAACAGCCAGGGAAATATGCACAGCCGCGGATACAGATAGATGGTGAAGAATTCACCTGCCACCTCTGTGCTGCTTGTGGCAGTGGCTTCCCAGAGAGCACAGGCAGGTCCCCTGTGTAGTTATGGCACAGGTAACTCTGCACCACTCCCAACAGCACTATTATTCAGTGCAACAGCTCGTGCAGTACATTAGAGCCTGGAACGAGTCTGACGCATCCAATGGCTTTCAGACCCATGATGAAGTTATGAAATGTGCAACCAGCTTGCAGAAAAAAATCACTGTACTGAATCTGTAATATTGAAAATGTACAATACAGACACTTTTTTTTGTACTCACATGAAGGACAAAGTACTGCTCTTATGTGTGTTTTGTAGGAGGAGGCTGTAGAAGCAGGAGAAAGTAATACAGCCCAAAACCTCACAAGCCTCTCTGTTTTAACACTTATACAGGGGTTTTGTGCCCCACACCTCTGCCCAGACTAACCAGCCATGAGAAAATTTTGGATGTAAGATTTAATAATTAATTTCTTTAAATATCTTTCTGTTTCTTCAGTGAAAATTTTATGTGGAAGCCAAAATAATTCCTACAAAAAGACTCTGTAGTGCATCATTTGGTGTAATGGTTTCCACAGCTTTGAGCTGTATGAAAATTTCATTTTACACTTGAATGACTGGCAATTAAGAGAAAAATATTGATTTGTTACAAAATAAAATGGATACATATTTGGAAAATTGCTTGAGAATGAAATTGATGAAGGTCATATTTAGCTGCATGAAAAAAAGTTCTACTAACAGTATTTGTAAATCTTTTTCGTAAGAGCTTCATAAGAAACTCTTGTTTCTATACGAAAAGTTGTTTTCTTCTCTTTGATTTTCCCTGGTGAAAGACTCATAATGTTGCCATCAGTCAGGAAACAGAAGAACTTCTTGCTGACTTGTATCAAAAGGATGCATAGTAATAAATCAGAAGGAAATGTAGCATTTCTTTTTTTTGTACAGTAAGCGTCAGCGTCAAACTTCAGGCACTGGATCATAGAATCGTTTTGGTTAGAAGAAACCTTTAAGACCATCAAGTTCGACCACTAACCCAGCATTGCCAAGTCACCGCTAAACCCTGTGCCCAAATGCCACATCTACGTGTCTTTTAAATAGCTCCAGGGATGGTGACCCCATCACTTCCCTGGGCAGCCTGTTCCAGTAATTTATAACCCTTTTGGTGAAGAAATTTTTCCTAATAAGCAATCAAAACCACCCCTGGTGCAACTTGAAGGCGTTTTCTCAACTTGAGACCAACCCCCACTATAACCTATAACCTCCTTTCAGATAGCTATAGAAAGCAATAAAGTCTCCCCTCAGCCTCCCTTATTCCAGGCTAAACAGCTTCAGTTCCCTGAGCTGCTCCTCATAAGACTTGTTCTCTAAACCATTCACCAGCTTCATTGCCCTTCTTTGGACACCCTCCAGCACCTCAATGTCCTTCTTGTAGTGAGGGGCCTCAGTATTCAAGGTGCAGCCTCACCAGTGCTGAGTACTGGGATACAATAACTTCCCTAGTCCTGCTGGTTACGCTGTTTCTATTGAGTGGAATTTACAGAAAGTTGTTGAGCTTCTAAAAACTTTTGACTATTTCTTCATGTAAGATTTCACCCACTGTGCATATGGTCACCTTCTGCTCACCTTTGGCCAAAATGAAGGAGATCCCAATTCCAAATGCACAGCAGTGCTATAAAACATACTAACACCTCCCCAAGTGCAACTACTTGCATAACTGAGTAAAAGAATTTGTGCATTAAATTGCAGTTTTTTACATTCAAATAACTGATTTTGCTGCACTGCTGGTCGGATTTTATAAAACCTTAGTAATTTTTTAAAAGGGTTCTGATTTTCATACGCTTCTAAGATTTCAAGTTAAAGACATTTGATTAACATATTCACATTTTTTAAAGTTACATTGAATGAACTTTGTTTCATAGTTAGTGGTTATATTTCAATTCCATTGAAAACCTTAAAAAAAACCAAGAGCAACTGCAGCAGCTGTCAACCCCAGTAGAGCAAAGATGAAGAGTAAGTGGACTTTGTAGAGGTAGTTCTGAGACAAGTAATTCAGTGAATTTACACTACTGTGATTTGTTCTCTGGATAAATGGAAGTCTTCTGTCTGCTGTATTGTTCCCCCTCCCCTGTAAAACCAGGTGTACTAACTTCTCTATTAGTTATTTCCCTACAATTCTGCTGCTGTCTGGAAAGACCATTTTACAAACTGATAAAGGTTTCGGTTGAGCCTCTTTAAGACAAGAAGCACCAAATTCTGTGATATATTGGACAAAAGATACTCCACTCTCCATAAAATAGCACTATACAGCAGATTATCCAATATGGCTACAGGTTATCAAAGCTACCATATCACTGTTGTAGCAGAGATCCATAATTTTGAGAAAACTTACAAATGCTTAGAAAATGCTACGCCCAAAGAAGAGGATATGACACTGTTACAGCCTCCAACTCAATCCTGTGACCCTTTTTCATTCCTTTATGTAATGGGCAAGCCCCTTCTGAGAGCAGTCAGTTCACGGGATTCTTCAAAACAAGACTATAGTGAAAATAAAGTTCCTGGCAACTTGCAAAATTGTCCTAGACACCATCAGGGGAAAAAAATATATCTAAACCTCAAAAACCTTAACTGGCAAATAACTTTAAGTCCCTTATTGATTTTAACCAGCATTACTTTCTCTACACAATAAACTGTTAGTTTGGTTCATCTATTCAAACTCATTAGAATTGTTCCAAGCAAGGCATAATAAAAACCAGCTCTAATTTCTCCAAATTTAAGAATTCATATCGAAACACTTTAGTGTTTCAGTGTCTGGAATCTAGTGTTTAAGTTTTCTGTAGGTTTTAAATATCATTTAAGTGTCTTGTAATCTCTTTAACTGCATACTTACCTAGCATATGTTAAAATAGGCAAATTCTCAGCTTTTCATGTACAATCTTAAAATTCCTAGGATCTCACACTGAGAAATGTCTTCATGCTTAAGACATTCACAATACGCACGAAGACTTATGATACAATGAGTTTGTCATTTACAAGGAAATAAAACAGATCTGCAAAGAACTCTACAAACTCAGTAACAGCCGATTTAGAAGAGGTAATAATTTGAAACCTTAGTCAGGAAAAGACTTAACCGTACAACTGAAGGAATGGTAATTCAGGTTCCTGTGCTAGCAGTGGTAAGAGTTTTACAAGAGGAAGGCAAGGAGCAACTGTGTACTCTAATGCTCATTTCTTCAGTATTTAAGTATGAATGAAGAAAGGTCACATTTTCGTAATGCAGATGCATCACTTAGAGTAATCTAAAAATCAAATGGAGTGTTTAATTAACAGTTACAGTACAATGTCTGAACTCCTTTCACCTCAGGAAGAAGACTGTGCAAATGAGGAAAGGCCCTTTCACATTTCAGATGAATTCAGAAGAAAAGGCAAGCAAAGCAGCTCCAGCAGGGCTGGTAGCAAGTATCTTCCGCTCATGATGTAGCCATGTCCCTACTGCGCCCACCCCCTTCTGCGCTTGGCTTTAAGGACAGCTGTACTTTCCACGATAATTTGTTTGCATCTCAACTCCAATCTTGACTTGTACAACTCCCAACAAATTGGTTTTGCTCTCTTTTTATTATCTTATGCTCGTTATTGCGCTTTTCCATGTGCAATGTATGGAGATGAGATTCCACGTGCAATCTATCGCGTGAGGTGTTTTAATCAATAATCTTGTTCTGCTGATTAAGCAGAGGCTTCTGTTTTGGCAAGATAACATTAGTTTCTCCTGTCATGCTCCAAAAGCTATTGGGAATCTTCAGCAGATCATTAGATATACTACAATAAAGCTTTGGTACATTCTCTTTTCTTTCTTAAATTACTTCTTCACTGTCCTATCATTCCCCATCACTGCTGGTACTGCATTATTATTACAGCTCCCCTGAAACTTGCTCTAGAGCTATGTCTCCAGGCCATAGGATGCCATTTTCAATTGAAGCTTCTGCTTGAAAATATAAATTAAGAAAATTTCATTATCTCCTGCCAAGGGCCATTATTCACCACTGTTCTAAGGAAGATTAAAAATGCAAAATCTATGGACTTGAACAAATACTCCAGCATTAAAATGAAAAACACAGTGTATCATGACTGGACCACAAAATGAAGTACTGAAATCTGAGAAGCGGATTCTGGAAAGATGTTAGCATTATATGGATCGAACTGATTGACTCAGGGGAGAGGAGGGCAGTCACATTAGGCAAATATAGATACATACAGTTTCTTTCCAAGTGGTTCCTGCAGCTTACAAAATTAAGGTATGTAGAAAATAATGTCCACATTACAATTCATCCTTCAAATGCTTTTGTTTTGCATACAAAACTTTGACATAGATTGTCACATAAAAGAAATATCATGTTCTTTCGAAAAGGATATGGGTTAATGTCTAGCCAGAAATGGGCTATCAAAATAATTTTGAGTATTTCTTATGCTAAATTTCTGTGATTGTAGTGTTTCATTAAGCAAGGTAAAACTGGCATACACAAAACGGTCATGTGTACTTCACTTCAAAAAGAAAAAAAAAAAAAAGATAAAGCCATGTTTAATAAATAAAATTATTTTTAAAACAATTGTCAATGCATTAAAAAAATCTATTTTCGTATGTTTTAAAACTTTCAAGTCAGATCTGACAATATTTCTCTTTCAGCATATTGATTAAATACTTAAAAGCTAGCATGATGACATGTTCCTACATATCGCCTGCAGCAACTGGCTTAAAACACCACTTGAAGCACGTGAAGTCTGAGTTGTAGCACCACATACTCCATATGGTCTTCTTGTTCCTTATTCACCCTGGGTGAGCTGTGGTCTAAGTAAAAAGAGATGGGAATGTGCAATGACAGCGATGTATTGACTTTTAACAATAGTGTATTTTAAACTGAAAAATTCCTCAATCTCTTTACCCAGAGTAAATTACAGTCTTTACATATGTATTCTTAATGGTCTGCAATTGCCAGGTGAAATGTGCTTCTGCTTTTGTATGCATATTCACTAGACCTCCACTCCTGTTATTAAACTCAAAGTTACATATGCATGAAGAAGTCAGATATTACTTAAATGCTATGTTTTATTAATTTGGCCTTGGAAAATATGTACAAAAGTTACATATAAAAAAGTCAGAGAACAGAGATTTTATTTGATGGGTGCATAGACAATACATGTATGCACACACACATACCACAGTAGATAAAATTATTGAAGGGGATGTATTTAAATTCTGAGTTTCAAATTCACCTCACAAGAAATAGATCATTACATTCTGAAGCCTAATGAGTTATCAAATTTGGCCTAACCAAAGTCTGGAAAAATACCTGCTAAAAAACCCCAGCCTTGCTCCAAAGCCCCGATTTGAAGCAGCACTGCCAGCCATCACTGCAATACCCACAGCGCTCCAGCCACCACAGTAGCAGCAGAGTCCTGCCCACGCAGCAGGGGTGAGTGCACACATCCCTGCAGGGCCACGATTTCTTGGAGACAGGCATACAATCCTGCAACTGACTTTTTCAAAACCCAGAATGCCACACTGGTAATTTTGCTTAATCATGAATAAGATTTTCTAAAAATTATATTCACATTAGAATCCCTGAAACTACTAGGGGGGAATGAGCACGCAAAAAGAAAATAGCACCAATTTTACCTAGATCAAAGGGAAAACAGATTGAGCATGAACTGGTGGTAGTTTTCATAATCTAAGAAAAAAAATGGGAGATACATGAGTATGTATGAAGGCAGATTTGGCCATAAGAATTGGGTCTAGATATTGGAGATGTGCCTGTGACTACTAAAGCAGCAAGGCAGGCTAGAAATTGGTCTGAAAATTGACAATCCAGCCTTGGGATTTTCTATGCACTTGGCAATGTGACCACTACAGTAATAAACCTGGTGGCTTCAGGTGAAAAATATTTGGAGGGTAGAATGGACCCTGAGAAAATTGTTTCTATTTTGCTTTTAAACATAATTTTGATATTTGCTGAATCTTCCTAATTACTGAGTAAACACAGCATAAGGAAGCTAACAGTGTGTAATATTGTAGAGGAAGGTGCACCACAGCATTGTTTCCATTTGCCCAATAAATATACAATAATATTTGTGTTTTCTCAATATAATGTAATCTTGTGGGAGTCCAAGGGTATGCATTAAGGTTGAAAATTCCAAATAGACAATAAAACACAACAGAAAATATGCAACTCCCACAGGCCCTTTCTTAGGATTACCCAGTCTGATTCACTATCAATGAATGCGTATCAGACTTGTATAGCAAAGTAATTTAACAGAGTATTTCTTACTTTCAACCTCTTCTTACAGTTTTAATACATTTAGTTATGACCCCTTTGCCTTTTAGTATTCATGTTCTTTAAGTTCAAAGCAGTCACTGAAAAAGATTAATCTTCTCACTCACATTCAAACTATCAGAGATACTTTTTTCTTGTTACAATTCATCCTTGTTCCAGTATTTTGTTTATTACTGTAAACACTATTATTATGGGGTTATTATTAACCTGAAACTGATGCATCAGATAAAATAGGTAAGGGGAAAGATAAAACAAAAAAAAGGAAAAGGAAATACAGATTTCACGGGAATACATAACTCCTGCCTTCTTGCGGTAATTTTCTAAGAACTTTTAAAATCTTATCTTTCTATCCCCACTACTTTCTACCATATATATGAAAGACCGATTAGAACTACCAGAGCCTGTGAGGTGATGACTGTAAAGCAAGGACAGGAAAACTAGATATCGAAACATGCAATGAGGTGTGCAAAGTAAACGTCACAATTTCCTGGTGAGGTCTGAGTAGGCACAAACCCAAACATTGTCACAGTGTGAAGCAAAAGAGACCTGCTTTTCAGAGAAAATGTTTCAAATCAACCCTGTCTGAGGAAGAAGAAATGGAAATAAAGCCATATTCATAATCTTGTCATGGTATTTATGTTTGTGTGTATTTGCAAGCAAAATGTAGCATGGGATTACAGGCAGTGTATGTTTTAGTACACCAACTAAGCCAAGCAGATCCACACTGCTGAAAAGTAATCAGTTCAAAAGATCCAATTAAATGTTTCACCATTTAGACAAAATAAATAGCCTGCAGCTATGCTTATTTACTAATGAAAACTTTAGTAGTGCAGCATCTTAGTATCTCAGCAACTTACACAGATTATTCACACAGAATGAGCATGAGTGCTGCAGCATCACACCTTGCAGGTTGAGCAGGTTTCAGGGGAGAAACATAGCGTTGGGAAATAATAACAGAGCTTTATGAAGGGGCACTTATTTCTGAGGTACAGTGCTGGAGAACAGCATATAGAAAATCCAAGTGAAAATCCTGAAGCACGGTGTCTGATCCTTAGGCATAATGGTGAAATAGACTTGCAGGAGAAGAGACTCCCAGGTAGAGAGCACAGGATAAGAGTAAAACTCCTTTAAAACTGTTCTTTTTTTTTTTTTTTTCAGCACTGTTGAGCTTTTTTATGCATAGCTTGGCATGTGGCATATTCATAATATAGTTAAAAGTTATGTAACTTAAGACAGCTTCTGAGTCATTATTAAATGACTAACTTTGAAGAATTACAATACTGAAAACATGAAGCTTTATCATTCACATTAATTTGCAAAGATCTTAAATATATTTTTAAAAATCACCCACTTTAACTGCTAAAATAAGGTATTGCAATGACAGGTGTGATTTGTTACCGCAACTTCTGTAACGTAGAAGCTTTGGTACACTTTTAATGTTCATGCTTCAAATGGACCTCCAGATCAGTTCAATGCAAATTCAACTTGACTCACTATGGGTCTCCTGAGTTTAACACAGCCCTTCAGTTTGCAGAAATGCATAATCAACATAAATGTATCTTAGCTCTAACAGGAAAATAAGACTTACTAATTTACAGAATTGGCTGTTGAGGCAACATGATTTCATATGGTCCTTTGGTTTCCCTCTACAATGGACAGGATGAGGACAATTTCAAATGGGGGATGTGGTGAGAGCAGCCCTAACTGAACTTTAACACATGCTTCCTCTTGAATAATCAAAAATATTATAGCTTGTATCAATTAGGAACAATTATTTATAAAAATGTTCACCTATTGTAGTTTGCAGATAGAAGAACGATCACATTTTTAACAAGGGAAATGGGAAATCGCTATGGGATGCCCTACTTAGATTAAATTAGCAAGAAACTTGTTATCAGACCATATAAAAGATACACCATAATAAGACGTGACCTTGCAGAACCTTGGAGCCAATCTGCAATTTTTTTCCCCCTGTAACCCTTCCTAATTATCTGCAAAGTTACAGACCCTTTTGTGGCAGGTTATTTTTCAGTGAATAGTGAGGGGTTTGGGCTTTTAAATATTTAATTAGTCTTCTGATATGAGAATTGTTACACATGCCAACTGCTTCAATTTTCAAACTGTGTTCATCCTAATTATGTTCAGATTTAGATTGGTCATCCCAAACCTCTCACTCTTGTAATTATTTACTCCTTAAAGATCATTCAGTGGAGAAATATTTTTCACCCTTATGGCTCTTTCTTTCCACAAATGGCTTTTCTGGTCCGTTAATTACCCACTCAGAGGATTAGAGTTTGTAATAATGCAAGAGATCCTGCATGTAAGATGAGTTTTACAGGGTGAAAAAGAATAAATTGTTTTTTGTAAACTTGCCTCGGGGAATATCCCCTCTTTGGGTTATAATTTTCATCAACAGAGGCCATGTGCTCATCGCTGCATATCTTCCAATTCCACGGGGCTATAGAGTGACTCATTTCTACGGCTCGACAGAACTCGAAGCAAAATGCTGAGCAAGAGGCCAAAAGACAACTTGGTTATTTTACAAGATTTATAAAAGCGCAATCTGCTAGCAAGATGGTATGGTCCTTTTCCTTAAAATTTTTAATGCAGATTTCATGGCTTTAAAGTTATATATATTTAACAGATAACTAATAATAAAATTACAACTTTCTTATTTCATCTGCTGATTTTTTCCAGAAGTGCTGTCCCTTGGTAGGTCTTTAATCAACTCTGTAACAGTGGTGTCATTTCTTATTAAAACGTGTCTAAGAGTCCTCACTACAAATACTTCCTTTTCTTCTGAGAGGAATGCCTGTCACAAAAGCACTGTTTTTCATTACCCACAGTGATGTCTGGATCTAATTATCATCTAGAAAGCTTGCAGGGCTTCCAGGTATAGGACTTCCCCTGAAAAACTATCCTTCTGCTCCAAATTGGAAAGCACAATCCCATTTTCTTCTTTGCAATTTCAAGTCAAGGGATTCAGTTACTGATTGGAGCTGTGCAATCTCTGATTCCTGGAACTTCCAGTTTTAAGTCCAACAAAGTTTAGTCCAACCGAAGCTTTAATTTGCTTGGTTTTACATCTGCAAAAATTCTGTGTATTTTGCGGTTGGTTTTTATGCAAGTCAAGCAGATTCACCTCTGTAAAAGATACATCAGAAAATTCAATGGCTTGAATCTGTCAATGCTCAGATAATCTTTAACTGTGTCAAAAATATTCATGATCTAATCCTTTTATCAAACTGTCTGCCACCGAAGGAGTCTCATGTGCCTGCACAATTAAAAATCCCATGTTAGCCATACATAATACTGAATTACATTTGATGCAAATCCTTTTCTATTGAAATAAGCACTGGGCTGACAGCAGGAAGTGGCTGATAAGAAAACAACAAGGCATTGCTGATGGCATTCATGATAACTGAGCACTAACTCATATGTGTTCTGTCTACAGTACATTACCCAAAGTGCTCTTGTTTTAAATGCGACTCCAGGAGGTGTTATTTTGCTGTATCTATGTCACAAAGGCAGGAAAATTATCTAAGAAAGCTAAATATACAAAGTAAATGATGTTTTTCATACCCACCAGTGATGCTGGCACTAGAATAACATACTGAAGACAGTATCAGTGCTACTACGTCCTAGATGAGAAAACACCTACAGCTTTACGAGTGTAATAGTACAGTTGAGTTCAACGCTGTTAAGAAATTGAGTAAATGGGAAGATTATGGGTTCAGAACGGTCACGTTATTGTTACACTTACAACTCAGCCTAAACTAATGTATTAAATAGAGCAAAAGGAGTACAAATTCTGAGTTATGGTGAAACAATTTTAGTGCTGGAAAAATGTATGTATTAAATACATTTCAAAATTGCTCCTTCATCACTAGATACATATCACAAGAAGCAAGGTGTTTGAGAAGCAATGAACAGTAAGGCTAAAGATCACAGATTACTACTAAGAAAGGAATATAGATGCCTTTTCACATACAATGGCAAAATACGTATCTTGCCAGATGAAATGTTATACAGCTCAGTGTCATTAAGAAGTAGCAAGATTTCATCCTCTAAGGTGTTCAAACTGCATGACTTTGGTCAGGGCAGCTTGCTCAATGAAATTATTCTGTTACCTTCTTTTCCTGTATTTGCTTTGTGTATGTGTGTGTTGGAAGAAACTGAAATTAAAATATTCCAATAGCTACTGTATTATAGTGAAAACCTGAAGGAAAAAAAAAAGCCTTTCAGTAGTAAATTTGTAGTAAAGATTCTGCTCAGCAAGTGTATTATAAAGCAGGTTTGACATGGAAAAAAATCAACGTGATAAGAACCCTTCCTCCCCATTGATGTGTCTGCAGAAGGCTAAAAATATACTGAATACTGAGTATTCGGTCTATGTAACACTCTTAAGACTGCATTAACTTCATTGCAGTAACTTGTTTTATAGGCTTAGTTCATCATGACCTATAAAATGTTAGGCTGAAGTGCTTTAAATATCTGCTAACACCGTGTGCAAGCCTGGGAGTACAAGGCACTGTGCTGTGAAGCGGCAAAAACAGTACTCTTCTGAGAAAGTAGCACACACTCTTATGTCACTGATATAAACCGGGTAAGCATGCTAAATAATGTATGAACCAGGCAGTCAATCTTTATAAAAAACAGGAA